>JAHWXV010084576.1:0-15938 GCA_024586415.1 Phrixothrix hirtus
AACATTTATGTGTGTGTAGAACCACATCCCCATTTGCTCATTATTATTAAGCCGTATGGCATCTTAAATAATTTATTTTGTTCCGTATGCTACTATTTGACACTTTCAAATAAACCATATAATTTTGTTAATTTAGTGTGTGTGTTTTCTTTATTCTGAATCAGGCGTCTCTTTCGCTGTTTAGGACGTTGACTCAGCTTTGGAAGTTTAACTGAGCAGTAAACTTCGACTTATACTATTTTTGCAGGTCTAAGTTCACCGTTTGATTTTTTTTTAGAAAACAGCGTGGCGCATATTTTTGAGGGCACTATTATGTCGTTTGAAATTTTGGATTTAATCATAGCTACACTCGCTAAATATTTGGCAATGGTTATTTGGGTTTAGCGAGTTGTCTATAATTAAAATTTTAGATATTCATGTTTATCTTTTTTTGGGCAATTCAAAGCGTAATTAGCTTAATGAATTATTCAGACGATCTGTGACGATCGAAATCCTTTTAAGACACATTCTCATCACCGAAAACAAACTTTTTAAGAGCATCTAGGTTACCAACAACTTTATACCAGAGGTGTGCTGAAGATCCACTCTACTCTCCGTTATGTATTCTAGCAGCTGGACATCATCTCTCGATATTTTTTTTCTATCACGTGGACGCAGGTAAGAGCGATTTGAAGCGTGGCAGATATAAAATTTGGCGGGTTTTGTTGCAATTCTGTGACAACTTCTTAAATCAAGCACCACGAACTTGGAAGGTCTAAAGCATTAGTGGACCACTTATAACCTACAACCCTGTTTTTACACTGGATCACTAGCTGCGCCAGATAGCTTCGAGACTCATCAGGATGTGCGCAAATTCGCACATGAATAGGATTCAACGGTTTATCGTTAAAGGTGCCAGACGTAAACAACAACGTCAGATAGAAAAAGATTATATTGAAAAATAGCGACGCTTATGTCGTACATGTACCTTGCAGTGCAAAACTTGCACACCTAATGTAAAATGAAAACGAATTGGTAGTATTGTACCAATTGGCCTAATTGTCAAAGAAACATTTACATGGCTCGCCACTTTTCACGTGTATTCCATCCTAAAGTACATAATTTATGCACGAGTGACTTTGTACATTCTAAATTGCATTTCAGAACTAAGGGGAAGTTTCCTTATTTAAGATCAAAACAAAGACAACAATGAAGGTATATTACCTAAAATATAGTTATTAAAATACAGGCTGTCATATTTAGTCTTAAGAAAATTACATAATTACATCAAAATAAATATAAATAATCGTATACTCAATAGAATATTTATCATTGCATTTTGCTGTTTCTTTAGGGACACGAAATTTTAACATAAGTGGAACCAGCATTTTTATTCTTGACGAATTTATGTCTTACCAGTGTCTCGAAAGACTACCTCTAATATACTGAATACTACGCGCCAGTTTAGTTAAGCTAGACAGCAACCTAGTTTAGGTACGGCTAATTTTATAGTAGCACTGGCACAAATTCGTTTCCTTAAGCTACATAATGCGTTGTACAGGTCTTCATAATATGGATTCCGATGGAGCATGACTTTCGTCACGAGGGAGTAAATACTTCGAATTCCTTGGAGATGATAGCGCAATAGGTAACAGAAGTTCATAATTTCTAGCCCTTGCTGATGTATCTTTTTTACGCTACCAATAGCTCTTTTTAAACTCGTCTGCGATGCCAAAGGAAATTCGGACGTCTTTAGCAACACAATCGATTAGGGGGTATTCTTCTGGTATATTGAATAGGTTTTTACGTTTCTCAATGGTAACTCCAAGTCTAACTTTGCGGGGTCCTGAATAGGCTGACATAAATTCGGCAAATAACTGTTCGCTATTCCTTGCTTCTACATTTTCTGATTCAGCATGGTTAGCCCTTTGTTAATATTCATGTTATTCCGGTTCTGGATCCCTCCTAGCGAATGGGGTTGATCGATTCATGTGAACCACTATAACTTTTCCTCCGGAAAGTTTCATTATTCCGCAAATTACGACGTTGGTACCTTTTCACACTTTATACAAACCTTCCCAGGACCTTTGCAATTTGACAGATAAATCTCGCCATTATTGAATTTGGTATGACCAAACCTGTTCAGTGGGTTGAAATCCTTCCGCTATAAAATTGGCAACATAGTGGAATTTCCTTCGATCACTGGCAATCTGGATGTTATTACGAACTCTGTCATGAATTCGATTTAGTTTGTTTCAAATACTTTCGGCATATGTATTTCCAGTAACCTCCTCCTCACCCAGCTTTCTACCAAACTCGAAATCACAAGGTAGCCAAATTTCACGCGTAATCAGCATTTAGGTTGGAATGTCTTCAGTTGTCTCGTTTACAGCTGACTGAAATGCCATTAAGCAGATGCAGGTACAGGTCCCAATCTCTTCGACAGTCTGATACAATTTTTGATAAATATTTTTCCATTCTCCGATTCATGCGTTCCACCATTTCATCTGACTGTGGAAGAAGAGCAATTGTCGGGGTGTTGCACACATTCAATAACTGGCAAATACTTTGTAACAAGACCAGCTCAAATTTTCTTCCTTGTTCTGAATATAATACCAACGGCATTCCGAAACGGCCGAACAGTTCTTTCAACAAGCTCTCGACCACTGTAACTGCCTCTTGATTAGATAAAGCGTAAGTTTCGGTTCATTCACTTAAATGTTCCATTTCAACTAGGACGTATTTGTTTCCTATTTAGGTTCCTCGAAGTATACCAGCTATATCAATAGCTACGTTTCAGAATGGTAATCACATTATATTACAGCATCGGTGCTTTTCGCCTTCTCAAAGAACTATTACAAGACCCGCGTATTGCACATTCCTTGCAGTTTGTCCAATAAAATCTTTCATGGACATTTTCCAGAGTTTTCTTTACTTCCATATGCTTTCCTAACGTAACATCATGGAGCTGTTTCAAAATTTACCCTACTGTGTTTTTACAACCACCACGTGCATTAGTCTTTCACTTCCTCCATCATTTACCAGGATTCTGTTCATAAGGCCGTGTTGAACCTATAAGGGATCTGGTCGAAACCAATTTGTTTTACCAACGGAATTAAATGGGACCACTCGTTCGTAACCAGGTCTTTGGCCCTCAGTTTTCCATTTTAATAACAACCTTAGATCTGGTTTGTGGTGATTGTTGATTAAAGTAGTACGGTTGACCAGAGGCTCTTCAGTTCTTGACTTTAACCAAGAGCAGTGCCTGGAATCGTCTGGGCAAGGTCGTTTTGACAAGGTATAGGCGTATCGATTATTTCTTCCGACATGATGCTAAGCTTCAAAGTAATGATCTAGCAGCCGTTCAATTCATTTCGCTGTTTAGCGTTCTGTATTTTTAAACTTTAGGAGAAATTTCAGTGCTGAATGATCAGTTCTCAATAAGAAATTTGACATTCAGACGTATTTATCAGCATTTACCATTGCTTAAAATTCTTTACCTGTGAGACAATAGTTCCTTTCAGGTTTGACAACACTTTGCTAAAATACCCAATTACTCGGTCTTGTTTGAATTGAATTTCCGACAGCATTGCACCAATGCTGACGTGGATGGCATCGCTATCCAAGACAAATCTTCCCATCATTTTAGAGTAATGGTGTAAGATCCCTTAGGTGTTTCAAATAATTCCAGACAGATATTGTTCCATAAATACGACTGGTCCTCTTCAATTAATCTTACAAGGTATTTCGCGATGTCTGCAAATATACTTACAAATCGACCACAGTAAGCGCATAATCCGAAGAAGTTCCGCAATTCATATTTATCTTTTGATTATGGCCATTGTTGTACTGACTGAATTTTCCCTCGGTCAGTTACTATACGTTTTTCAGAAACTACATGATCGAAGAATACCACTTTGTTTTGAATCAAGTTGCATTTTGTCCAAAATAAGTTGTAGATGTGTACTCTGTGGTCTTTCAAATACCCTTTGTGGGTTTTTGAGGTGTTCTTTGAAGGTTTTTCCAATGGCCATGACATAATTCAAGTAAACTAGACAGGTTTGATAAGACAGCCCTCTTAGGATCAACTGCATTATCCTTTCAAATGACGCTGGTGTATTGCATAACGGAAAATGCATCACTGTGAACTGTTAGAGCCTAAATCTAGCGGAGAAAGTAGTCTTCTCCCGATACTGACTTACGAATATCCACTTTTCAGGTCTAAGGTTGAAAACCGTTTGAAGCCGGAAAGCGCATCTAACGTGTCGTCAACTTTGAGTAGGGGGTAGCCATTCCTTATTGGTCACATTATTTAAGCATCGATAATCCCCACAGAATCTAGTGCTGTCACCATTCTTCTTAACAAGTACAACTGGTGTTGCCCAAGACCACTAGACGGTTCTACTATTCCTTCACGGGCCATATCCCTCGTTATCCTCTGAACTTCTTCTCTTTTGGATAAAGGTAGCCTCCTTGATAATTGGTGTAATGGTTGGTTGTGTCAAGCATTTATTTTGTGTGACATATTTATTTGTTCCTTTAAACCATCGTGGCAAATATGTCGGAATATCGATGGATCAATTGGATGGATTTATACTACTTCTCATGAAATAAGCTGCTGTCTAAGAATTCGGATGTGTAGATAATTTATTTACAGGCAGAACCGCCTCTATGGTTTCAATGCAATACAATGGATATCTCTTCGTCATCAACTAATATGATGTAATTCTTCAAGTCTAAGGTGAAGCCAAACTCAGAAACTACATGGATATCCCATAGGACAGGTTCCTCAATGTTAGCTACTAGCATACAATGCGTTAACTTCCTACAAGATATCTTAAGATCTGTAATAACTTCACCATTTGCATGGTTTGCTATCGCTGTACATAGTCTCAACTGTGAAAGCTGTAAGTTTCCACTATCAACAATGTCAGTTTTACTATCGTTTTCTTTGCTCCCATATAAAGCAGCATTTGATAATTCTTCCCTTCCATTATTGTAAAGACTACCCGAATTATGTTTTAGCGATGCCATTTGGACGATGACTGGATGGGATGGGATTCTTTCTAGTTCTCGGTGCTCTTCTAGATCTGGTGCTTCGTATTGTCAGTGGAACTGCTCTTGGCAATTTCTCTGTACATGCCACCACTTACCACATGTCCAGTAGCGTGGTTTACGTTCTATCGGTTGTTGTGTTTTAATTATTCCTAACATTGTTTCTTCCAAAGTCTAAGCACTAGCTTTGTCATCCTCTTTGGCACGTACACGAACGTGGCCGTTCAATGCTTATTTGGCCGCTTTAAATTCGAATATATAGGTCAATGTGTTTTGGAATTCCAAAGACCGTTCACAAATTTTTGCACGCCAATTAGTTAAATAAATCTTTCCGTAGCAATTGGGTATGTTAATGTCACTAGTCCTGCAAGTTCTATTTCGAATTCGTGTGGGTTGTCTCGAGTTTTTACACCCGATTCTTTAACGGCGCACAATAAATTTTTGCAGATGTTAATCACCATATCGCATTTCCAGTCTTAAACATAAGATTATCAAAGTTGCTTGGCAAATCATCTGGTATGGTTTACAGAATGTTTAAAGCATCCGCACGTAGAGCTACTATTAAAGCAGTTGCTCCTTCTTCAATGTTCCATCTATACGATGTTGCAACTGCCTCGAATTGTTTATAGTAATTTCCCCAAGACTACTTCCCGCTATGCGTGGATACTTTAGCGCTTAGTAGGTGATCACATTGCTGTACATTTACTTGTGTTGATTGTTGATGAGGGCAGGGGGCATCCACTTCTTAGGCATGCTGAGTCCTTTATTAACTGTGGGAATGATAGAGTTTTAGTGTAGTTAACCACTCTCCTTCGTTTTCTCCTCAGTTTCAATGACATCTCATTCGCAACATCTTTTATTTCTTTTGTCATCTTACAATTTACTTTGCTGAGTTTAAATTTTTCCTTTTAAAGCATTTTGACTTGATTTTATTTCGTCACGTAGTTTACTTTGATTTCAATTGATTGTTACCATTTCATTCTATAATTCAGCTTAAACCCGTTTTAAGTTCCTCTTGTAATAGATGTGGCTTGATTTAATTTCATCTTGTAGTTCATTTTGATTTGCATTAATTACCGTTTCCTCTTTTGGAATGTTTGTGATTTCCTTTTGCAATTAATCTTGGTTCGAATTTATGAATACCATTTCTGCTTGTAACTTAGTTCGATTGGAGTTCATTTCCTGTTGGTTCTAATCAATTTTTTCCTGCATTTTTGCAACATTTTTATAAGCAGCTCCAATACTTTTTAGAGTTTTTTGTTATTACCATATAGAAAAGCCTTCAGTTATCAATAGTCCGCGAGTTCACAATTTTAATAAGAAATCATACAGTTTACACCAATGTAACGAAACTAGTTAATTGTTTAAAGGTTTTTATTTGCATTCGCTACATTACAACTATTTATTTACACGTATTCGGTTTTGTATTTATTTGACAGTCCCAAATAATAAACGGTTTTACTTCTATTTATTTATAATAGCTTTTAACACAAGATTCTATACAAAATTAAAAATAGAGCAATTTAGTCTGCTATTTATATCCAAAGAAGAAGTCTAGAAAATTCTGGATTAGTAAAGAACAAAATTAGCCATAACTCTGATCCAATAAATTCCAATGCCATGACTCATTGCTGTAATCATGAATTTATTTATTCAGGTATCAGTTACAGTCATTTGTGATTACATCATTTGTTTTAGTAATATGGAACTTTCCGGAATGTTCTGGTATGTTGTTTTAAATTCTGATTGTTTCTAATATTGTTACAATATTATTCCAACTTCGCATTCCGAATTCCGTAACAAGCTGTCGGTGTAACAACAGGCAGCTAATCTAGATGCTATAATTTCAAGAGCTAATGCTACACCTTATAATTGTACTTGATCAATAGAAGGCACATGATTATGCTTGGCGCTAAGACATTTATACAAAATTACAATTCGCTTAAAGTGACTTACACTAATTGTCCTTCAAGAATGGTTTTGTGCAATAAAAGTAACAAGCCATCTTCTTCGGCCAAAATATCCGAAGGGTCACTACCATCGGCCACATCATACATCTTTGTCAGCGTAATCATAACATTAACGGAACGACCAAACCTGAAATATTACAATTTATCGCTTATGTGGCCTTTATTACATCCAGGCAAGAACAAAATTTATGATATCATAAATAAAGTAGGCAGTGGATCAACTAGACAGCTACTTTTAATGACAGAACATACAATTTTTCAGAATCAAATCAAAATCAAAGATAAAAACTATCGAATATCTCGGCAAGGGCTTTAACATCAAATATAGAGCCAACTATCTAAGCACCATCTTCGATTTATTGCAAAAATGTAACCTTAACACCAAAAAAGATACAAATTCAACAAAGGACGCTAAGAAGGCTATTGTGTCCTAAGTGCATTCAGCCCTTGCGTTTTAAGACATTAAACGCTATTACCTTATTGGATATTATGCCCCAACTTAACGTACGGGGACATTTAGTGGTTTAAAGGTACTAAAAAGGAAATACCCATAACGTCGTGAATGCATAACAATATTGCAAGAACAATTATGGTAGCAACTATATTAATTAGTACCAGCGACATGAGAGGTAAATTGAAAGTTCCCGAACTCCTTGACTTAATAGTATAAAACGGAAGGATATTATAAAATCGTGCAGCACTCATCAAAGTCCTTACATAAATGAATTCAAATCTGAGCTTTACTTTATTCATCTTGTGATAAATACTAGATATAAAAAACAACGGTTCTATTTCTTTAAAAAATAAGGTCACCGGATCCAAAGTAAAGCTAAGTATCAATTCAATGGTCTTTAATTGCTAATGGAATGCAACTTTCATTTCTCTTCACTGAGTTTACCTTAGTTAATCTCTTCATTTTATGTTTATCTATTGACCAGCTGTTCTCTGCTTCGTTTGATAGCTATAAACAATTATATTAAATTACTTGATTACGTACTTTAGTTACGTAATCTTTGTTAGGTTTTAGAATGAGGTAGGCAACCCAGTTCGAACTACACTGATCTTTATCCACTAGTTCAGGATAAAGACCCTTCTGTATAACGGATTCTAATATTCACAATCCTTTACTGTTACCTGCTGAGAACCTTTTGCATAATCGGTCTAGACAAATGTTTACGTTAGTCACCCTAGCGATCTCGCCAAATTAATTTAATTAACGACTTACTTATATTTCACCAAGTAAGCACAAAGTTTTACGATCTGTACATTTATTGAAAATTCAAAGTAAATAAAATAATAAATCAACAATACTCACATTTAAATGTTAAAATACATAAATCCTAAAGAAACATGTAATATTTACAAACACTTCGGTCGTTTACCTTTGCAAGCTAATGACAGGTAGAGTTCACTACGTTTTATTTACGTGAATTAGGGAAAGAACTTCTGGTTCTTTAAATTTATTTAATCAAATTAAATCAGAATTTTATTTTAAAATTTAATCAAGTAACATGAACCACTTGCCTTTGTTCATGTGCGTTTTTCAAAGGTAGATAGATACACTTACGGTTTAATTTTCGTTTGTATTTTCTTCGCTATTAAAATACTACACTTCCTTCTGGCTATTCAAATTCCAAGTCAGATGTGTTTAAAAGGATTTACGTCCCTTTAAAATATCCAATTCAAACTTGTGGCCTTCTCTTAAGATTGCACCTATGACATTGGATGCTATTTTCCTGTTACCTTAGGAAAATTTAATTTACGTTAATATATTAACTTCAGCTTAATGATGCCACGACCCACACATACATGATACAAAGTAAAATTTATCTACATTCCTAACTCAACGAACCTTACAACTTGGCTTCGCTTGATTGATTCACCATCGACACTCACTCGCACAAAAAGAGATAAGATGAAATTGCGTCCTCATATCTTATATTAACATTTGGACATCCCAGTCCTGTATTTTCTATCCAATAACTGATTCCAGATTTCAAAATTTTTGATTTCATGTTTGAAATAACGAACGTTAAATTTCTGTTCAAATCGAGGTTTTTTCCATTGCATTTTACAGCTAGGCTTTATATGGTCGGCAAAAGGTTCTTCCTTCCCTTTTGGCGATGTCGTTACTGTAAGAGATTTTATGTGAAATGTTTTATTGCATAAGTCCGTTTTACATCCCAATGCTTTAAAGTTTTATTTTTTTGCTCAAATTTTAAAAATCACGCGCGATTTGTTTATTACGGGCACTTTCAAACTTGTAAACTTATAAATTTTTATAATCTGTGAAAGTTAATCTAAAACTTAATATTACTGGTTATTTTATATTACAGTTAATGATAGTTTATTTAAATTTCTAATGTTAGAACACGTAATTGTTCACTTATTAATTATGGTGTCTAATACTGCCGAAGTATGTTAGTTGTACTCAGTGACGTTACCATTTGAACCAACTAGCGGTTGTACTACACGTAATACAGCTCCTGTTGGCATTCAATTTTAATATTTCACGGTAGTTTAGAGTTTAAGCCTTACTTTTATGTATTTCAAAATTTGTGTTGCGATTTGACTAATGCGAACGCATCAGAAGTAGGAGCTAATTTATTTTGCTTCACTTTTTCGTTTCTGAATGTCCTATTATCGAAACGAAAGCATTATAATAAAAAATGGAAGCTGACAGAACCCACAGTAAATTAAAATAAATTCTGTCCCTGGCCATAGTTAACCACAAATGCCTCATTCTTTTACTTCTTTCTTTCACACAATTAGTCATTTTTTACACCTTTATCTCAGATATTTAGTCATTATGACTCTATAAATTAGCTTTCCCAGCCTTGGCGAGTTGACGTGTTCACCTTGGTGAAGTTTCCGTACGGTAGGGTCTTTTTAGGACCCCTAAGAATATTTGTTACGCCTTCGATTAAGGTGGTGGCACCTTTTAGTTTGCAACTGAAATACGATGGAGTCAACTCTTATTATCTTAGAGTAGTCGGAGGTTTGTTGGAAGTGGTCTTTGTTACTCGTATAAGGAGGGTTTGTGTTGCCGGATGTTCTTTCCGGCTGGATTGTCGAGTATTGAAGTTTGTTGCTTTTCATAAATTCAGCGTAAGTAGTTCCATTCCTGATTTAAGTATTGATAAAAAAATGAACCATAATTTTTCTTTTTCATTTCTATTAATAACGATGGAGAAAATTGACACCTACTGGTTGTTCGCCTATTGAATTAGATGTATCTCATTTTTATTTTATGAATTGTTGTATTTGGATATTTTACTAGCTGTGCTATAATTTTGTCCGATATCATACATTTTTTGGGCATCTAATTTTGTGATGATTGCTCATTTTTTTGAATAACGGCACTTAGACCAGGCACCAATTCTATTATATTCGAAGACTTTGTTTTACATCGAACAAATGGATTTTTATCCACCTTACTCTGTACTTTTCTTGCCAAGCCTCACTACAATTTTCTTTACTTCCTACTATTTACACCTTAGGACTTTTCGACAACGCTTTTGTACTATAACAACACACTATTTTGTATTATATACTGTAACAGGAATTTATTGTAACACCCTATGTATACATTTATTATTCTTAATTTAATTCCAATCTATTTTCGTTTAATTTAATAAACCAACAATTTATGATGTGTGGTGTACATTTCTATGTTCATTTCAACAATTTAATAATCACCGAAAACGAAATCATTAACTGATTTGGTTACATTTTCAAATAAGTAAATTTATATAAATATTATCGTATCTAGTAGCACCAGCCAAGCAGGCGAGTAAGGAAAGAGGAATATGACATTGAATTGAACAGGCAATTTCGACTCAACCTTCAACAAAGACGTTAGTGGCTCTCCTTTTAAAACATTAAATATGATTTCTATCAAATACTAACTTCGACATCTAAGTTTATTACATTGAAATACAACTCATGGTTATTTAAATAATAGAAATATTGTAAGAAAGGGAGTCCGTAACCCTTCGGCTGAAGGTTGACATCTGTGTTGTTGTTTTTGTTTGTTTTGGCAAAATTTAAATTACTCTTGTTTCAGATGTCAGTTTGAGGTCTCTAATTGTGGGAAGGTGCTGAAAAAAGTCAGGCATCGAAGTTGTTAAAACCAGAGTCTGTTAATATCTATTAAATATTCACTAGAGAATTTGTGCCACGTTTAGGTAAGTTCAAATATTTATTTAACATCTATTTTAACGTTGTCGTTATCAACGAGGTCGTGATAGCCTAATATTGTGCTTGGTCGTACAACTATTCTGCACTTACTTGTTGTTTGAATTATATTTTATGATTTATATTGAGAAAAGAGTCTTAAATATTTGGTGGCTGAATTAGCAAGACACAATTTAAATTACTTTGTTTATGAAAGTTACCTGGGATCTTTTGAGCACTAAACTTTGTCACAAATTATTGTTTATATTCCGTAACTACCAACTCTACTAGTTTCATGTCTGCACAGCAAACGTATTAAGGATATTTCTTTGGATTCTATATTGTGACAGGAAAATTTCTAAATTGATTTACTATTTTTTTTAATAAAATTTAACTTGCGGCCTAGAAATTTTAGAAACACTTATTAATATTATTTACTATTCGTATTTAGTGCTACATTCTTATCTTATTGTACAATTACTATTTATTTAGGATAGTCATTTCAAATTCAGTACATCTTTGTAGGCTTCACCTACAACGCAGTTTAACTAGCCTTTTAACAGAGTGATTAGATCAGGGAAACCTCAATTAGAGCTTCCCTCAAATTAATGTTTGTCTCATCTTAGTTGATATCTAATACTGCTCTATTTATCTTACAGCTGACTACCTACAATATCGTCAGCCACGTCCCATTTGGTGGACCAGATATAATTACTCCACCTGTCAAGAACATCTCATCTGGACCCTTGATGGTTGCTGCTGGGTAACATTCAATCTAATCACATATGATATTTTAAATTATATTTAACGTCAAATACGGTATTTAACATTCAATCTAGTCATACTGGACTTTCCATTTACTATCAATTCCTGTATTTTGCTACTGTGATTATTAAATTGTTATTTGTTACTTGATGTTATTATTGCTGACACAACCACAATTACTTTAACCTGAAATCCTTTAAAAGCAACTATTTATTGAGTTTCTGCAAGCATTCTACATTGTTAATTATTTATAAATAATTATTGAAGATCTAAAGCGCCCACATAATTTGCTGCCAGACCTTATCTCATCGCACTTGCCACCCCTGGAAATTTGAACTTCCGGAGGTTTCCAAGTGACTTCTGTTTATCGAACGAAGGGGACCTTGTACACATTTTCATTTAGTTTTTAAATTGCCATGGTAACTAATCATTATTAACAACGTTTTTGTGTAAAGGTTATAATACTTTATTGAATAAACTATGAAATGGGTTGTTGCGACTTTACAGTTTGAGTTATATTCATTTTATATTAATTAACAACTTTCGTCGTTACATTAAAATAAATAAGGTTTGCTGGGTAATGTAATGCATTATGCTTCCCCTAGTGAGGGAATGATATACAAAGATATAAATAAAGTGGTCCATTGAAGAAGTTGTATATCAAGAGCTTTATTTCCAACTGAATAATACTATTGAATCCTTTCTGAAAAAGGAGAGAAACATCATAATATACAATATTAAGGCTACAGTGGTGGTTGGTTATAGGTTGGTTGAAATTGTGTCAACCTTAATCTTGCATAACGAAGCAACTGTTATCAGGATAAGACTATAACACGAGGGAAGAATAAGGTTTTTGTTGCAAAAATAGATTGGTTTAAGTTGTTCAATGTAAACTTTACATTCAAAGTCATAATCTTGCAGAACAAGGTAACTATCTCATCTATTTAAAACTTTGAATGGACCTAAGTATGATGGTTCTAATCCAATGTCTTTTGAGTTATTCTTAACAAACACATGAGAAAATTGAAATAACACTTTTTGAATAAATTAATGGTGGATGGTATGAGTTTTTGTAAAGAAATATTGTGCGTAGCCCGTATGGCTCCTTAGCTATTTCATAAAGTTAGGGAGATTACGATTGCTATCCAAATTCGTTTGATTAGACAATTAAAAAGGCAGCTAGAGATTAGTGAGATACAACATTTCTGCGCAAAAGCATTGACGTCAGCATTGGTTGAATATCGAAAACTAGAAGAATCCGAGGTAATTGGTTGTACGAGCTAGTAATGCCAAAACAGGGAATTGGTTGATTTGCTATTCAATTCCAAAGTTATATTTAATTTTGACATTGCTGACTTAAGATGAATTGAACCAATTGAAGAAAGAAATGACGTCCATGTTTTTGATGAAAAATGTGAAAATACCACAACGTGAAATCCAATTGTTAATCAAATCAAAAATAACAGTTTCAAGATCTGCATGTTTTAAAAATAACGAGAATAACAAAAAACTTGAATGAGGAAAAAGTATATGTGGTCTTTGATAAATGTAGGAAAATTAGATTAAAAATCTTCCATAACTAAAAAATAAAAAATAAAACCTCTCTGTACTAATAACTCCAATGGAAAAACAGCTCAAATGGCTAAAGGTAGTATACCAGAAACGTCTTGGGATCACCAAATATAGTAATACACTATTTTATATTATATTCTTTAATGACTAAAGTGTGGAATGAGTTGTTACGACTTTACAGTTTCTGTTACATTCATTTAGATACAGGGTGTTTCAGAATAAGTGCGAAGAAATTTAAGGTGTTATTCCTTGATCAAAATGAAGTGAGGTTGTTCATATAAAATTTCTGTCTAAAGTTTTCCCTTGAGGAACCACAACCCCTTGAAGGTGGAAATAAAAAATAGGTTTTTATGTTTTTCTCTGATTAAGACAATGTTTGAAGGATATCTTTAATTGAAGAAGTTTTTTTAAGTAAAAGCTACCTACCACTAATTTTTTGACCCTCTCATGCTATTAGAAGGGGGTAAAGCTGTCAACCCTTATTTAATTTTTTTTAAAGAATTTTTAGCCATATTGACCTTTATCTCTAGAATTTATTGTCTAGATCAGTGGTTCCCACACTTACTATGCCAATGGACCCCTTTTTATACCCAAAACTTGGCGATGAATCTCCAAGTGAAATAACTCGATTTCAATGCATAATAGAAAAAACTTTGATGTCCTGAAAGGTAAATGTTAACGTAAAGATGAAATATAAATAAAACATTGTAATATCTGAAGTAATATTTATTCAAATTATAACTTTCGCTTTAAATATAAAAACACATTTTTTTTTCAATGAGATGGGATGATATGAGATTTTCTATCTTCGGATCTATGTTTGTGAGTAACAGTCGTAATGTTCTACGAGCACTAATTTCCAGTCGATTTCTTTTCTTACTGAAAAGGACCAAAACTGCACTAGATCCACGTTCAACTAAATAGGAAAGCAATCAATAACTTCTGTATTGAGCACCCATAATTCAGGATATAAAATTAGTATCCGTTTTTATAACCAAAATTTGTGGTATCCTTGTTCAAACATTGGTTTTAACTACTCATTTGTGGATAATTCAATAAATTGCTCCTATAGTATGGATTCATCTGAATTTGTAAGTCTATTTACAAAAGTGTCTAACACCTAATCGTGGATAACCAAATAAAGGATGTCTTCAAATCTATGGCTGAGGTTAGAATCAAGAGTCGTTAAGTATTGACAATTTGTAAGCAAATCTTCATCTCGGTTTTGTAATTTTGAAAGATTTGGAAGCTGAGAGCATTCACCTCTCCCCAAGTTTTGTTTGTATAGAAAAAGTGTTTCAACAAACGCAGATATTATACTTTTAGTTTTGATAAAATTGAATTGATCACCTTGTAGCTTCAAATTTGTTTCGCTAAATTTGGAAAATAAGTCAGTCATTTTTGAATTAATTAAATTGGGCCGTAAATCATTGTTTTTACTTTCCAGGAATTCCAACACTGAATTAAAAAGTACATAAAATCGATCCAAACATGCAATCTTAAATAACCAATGAACCTCCGTGTTAAGTAGTAGATGATCATAACATTCACGATTTTCCAAACAGCGTTTTGTAAATAATCTCTGTCTGAAATAATTTAAAATAATTAAGGGAATACCAGTAAAATGAGAAATTAAAGTTAGCATTATTTAGAACTATTTCAAACGGAAGGAAATGTGGTAGAATTACTACATAAAAATCTATGTTAACATAATTACAGTTAAGAAATGTTTAGTCATAGGAAATATAAAGTTACGGAATTTGCTGACATAAAATTTCAACAAGATAGCAGATTACAACAATAATAAATTATTTAAGAAATCCACGAAAATCTTTGTAATGCAGAAAAGTAAAACAAAAGGAATTAGAAAAAAAATAGAAGAAATTTCTGGTATCAGTTTAAGATAAAATTGATTATAAACGTAAAAATTAAAAGTAGGTATAAAAATCATTGGTAACAGTGTTGAAAGAACTGAACGAAGCTAAATAAGTAGATCTAGATTATCGAATTGTATAAAGGTTAAGTTTTTTTATAATGTAGATTGTAGAGATATACCAGTCAAGGATAATTGAGAATCAAGACATTCTGCTTCTAGAAGTTTAATTCATCGTCAAATATTTAAAAATAATAACATTTCGCCTAAAATTAAAGCTTCATCAGCTTAGAGGTTCAAAGTATTCTAAAATAACAAAATTACAATAATTAAAAATAAGAAAATATTAGATATTTAAAATTTATAAGAATATTGTATATGTATATGTATATGATATATACTGGCCGCCATAAATACCTGAACACCCAGTATACTTTAATAAATTTTAATGAAACTTTCAGAAAAGTTGTATTTATTTCGAAACAAGAGACGATGAAAATTTCAACATGATACAATTACAACAAATTCAAACAACACTAATAATGTGT
>JAHWXV010084586.1:0-13728 GCA_024586415.1 Phrixothrix hirtus
GAAATATATATATATATATATATATATATATATATATATATATATATATTGTGTGTGTGTGTGTGTGTTTGTGTGCGTGTGTGTTTGTGTGCGTGTGTGTGTATGAGTGGGTGTGTGTATGTGTATTTTTGGTTTTTCGGGTTTTGTTTTGCGTTATGAGTTGGTCATGAGAAGAATCTTCGTTTCGACGTTTCGGCAAAATCACACTTGCCATAATAAGGATAGTAACTTTTATATCAAAATTACAAACGTAACTTTCTAAATTTTGCAGATCCATTTTAACAACATTTATTAATATTCAAAAATCCCAGTTCACGTTTTAGAAAACATAGGAGTTTTTCTTAAAATAGTACATCAGCTTTCCCATGAGAATTTTTATTCTTCTAAAAATAAATGTAACCACCAATCCCTTTCCCCCTGCAATTTGAAGGAGAAAACTTCCATTAATAGGCAGTAGAACCTCGGACGTTGCGAAAAGAAATCGCATTATTCAATGCGTGCCAAGATTAGGTTCTAAGGAAAGAATCGGCGAGCTACTCTTTTTGGTTATTTACTGGAGGTCGAATTATTGGAAACTCGATCTACTATCGCTAAAGGCAAATTATGTTTGGGGTCCGTGTCGATTACCTGTCTGATTCCTAAGTGAAGATTAAGGTCCGACGAGGTACTACAAGGTACGATAGGAAGTCGAAACCATAGTCGCAGACCACGGCAATTACGAGTAAGTGACATTGTTTCGATCTTCCAATTCACTGAACTCCTCCAGGTAATCCGACAACCAACCCCCTTTTGTTCACGTAATAACGCCCGCTGGAAAAACTTACTTCAATCCAGTAGCGGATAGACAATTTTGCTCATATTTGTGTCAAATTTAATTAATGAACAAAAATATATTTAATTGAAGTATTTAAATTAATTTGAGGCCACGACTAGACGGGGCCGGTTCTTGTTATAATTAATTAAGTGTAAATTTAGCCACATTTTTTTAGTTTAAGTAAACGAATGTTCAAATATTCTTTGATTGTCTGTACTATGTTATTCTTTGTTATTATAAGTGAATTATTAGTGCATGCGTTTTAATTACTTTACCATTATAAACTTCCATGGACGTAGTAACTATAATTTTCTTACAGGGAAACGTTAGACATAAGTGAGTAAAACATTTTTAAATTGAGTCCAACTCGAACTGAATTTGAAGCTTACGCTAAGTAATTAACTAGTAAGTATGCCATGGTAAAATTATAACCTTTCGGTTTGAATAGAGATTTTTTACCGTCTCATTTCTGTAACATCTAACCGTTAAGATATTTAGGCAAAGTGGCGCCCAAAGGTTGCGACTCTTCCCGATTTTTGGACACTGTCAAATCGTTCCTGAATTTTAGGCTAATTAGTTTCTTCGTAAACGTAGAACCCTCGCCTATCTCCACTACGGCGGTCGAATCTGCAGGCTAATTCAGGGTAATCAATATTTTAGACAACATTTTGGGGCGCAAAGCGCGTTCTATTACGTTATGAACTGATGCAGGTAACTTTACCTTAGATCGCGCTTTGTAATTTTTAAATCTTGCAAAAAACTTATTTGTGTTAAATATTCGCTTTATATTTTTTTAATAAATAGTTGTGTGAACTATCTTACGATTAACGCTCTATTATTATGGTGTTTACCTTTCATTTTAATGACTAAATTATTATATTAACCAATATTTAGCTAATTTATGGGAAATATTATATGAGAATTTGACATCTCTAGGATTCAAATTTTAACGATATTTCCTCTTCAAACTTTATGCAGTGGAAACAATGACCGTTAAAATTCACAGTTCATCATGAATATTTTTGATTATTAGATTATAAATTATACTGAGATAATATCCATTATATGAAATTCGTATTTTAACATGATTATTTAAGTTTTGTGTTATCAATTGATAATATAAGGTTATCACATTAGCGACCTTGTTCGGCTGATTAGGAAATTATTTACGGATTTAAGTTATTAAATATGTATAATGTAGATACCTAAATCTATTTATATATTTATTTTGCTTACATGTAGTTTCTGAATAGATTACTGCTGTTATCTAGTTATTTATTGCCGTATTACATATTGACACCAACCTAAGCAGGTACCATTCTGTGTATTGCAAAATTTAAATGCAATTGATTAAATATGTTATTTTTGTTGCAAATTTTTGTTATTGCTTTGCAAATGTGCGTACCTCAATAAATGCAAGTACCAATTACAAGCGCTTCGTCATTTAATTTATTTTTTTATCATATTAATAATTGTTTTCTACCTAGCGCCCCGTAATTGATACTGAGTCACTCTAAACTTTAGGGCACAACTTTAGTGTAATCTTTAAAGATAATAATCCTATGGTAAACGGTTGGCTTGGCGATAAATAATTGCTTGTATTTTTTAATATAACATTTCTATTTGTAAGCGCGTCTTAATATTTCAGGCTAATACTCGTACAAGATATATTGTTTAGAGACACTCGGTATATCAGTACATGTTATTAGAACTGTGCGCTTATTTGAATACGCATAGATGTAATACAAAAACATTAAGTTAAAATCAGACATTCCTAATCACAAGCATTTCTAGCTAAAATAATCATTTAAATCTCCCCTTGTGTAATTATAGATTTAATTTAAACACAGTGTAACGAAGCGCGATATGTTTTCGTTATCAGAAAATTCATAGGCGGGCTAACATTGAACAAGTAATGAACGTCGCATCCCCCCGCTTTCCCTTGCATCATATAAAAGCAAGATTTAAAAAGACAGTACTCAGCTAAGTACGATAAGATAAACGAGCTCTCCCGTTTTCTTCGCAAGCGCAAGTGCACTTAAGGCAGGTCCGCGTCCTGGTACAAGTTAAACTTTAATGAATGAAAAGTAATCCCATCCAACATTTTAGTATAATAATGAATTAAGGATAATTCATTATTTAATGTCTTCTGGTGGATTTCACTGGGATTAACCTCACCCTTAAACCATGTCCTAGAAGAGTAGGGGTGTGTTATTGACGTACACTAAGAGTACGATACTATCTAGAACCTAAGGCGTTGGTACCGTTTCGGGCTCGCTGCATCTGGCAACGTCCGCATCTTGTCTCCATGCAAGTGACGATTGCAATATAAACTTATGGTTGAATAATGATATAATAAGGCACCCTATTTGTCCTAATTAAATTCCGCTGGAACCTTAATTTCGAACGCGTAAAAAGGAAAGACGATTGAGTTAACATGATAGATAAAAGACTGAATTTGCCTTAGTGCATGATTGTTTAAATTCCTGAGGCCATTAAGCTTAATTTGTATTACATAATTTGGAATTAATTATAATTCTTAGAAACGAGGGATCCCCGAACGTAGTTTTTTAGAGAGTTATTCTTGTGAAGAGATTTAAGTAAATTATAGAGACTGTATATCTGTCCTTTTCTCGTTAAACAAAATATTTAAGTAACGCATCTCTTCTTATTTTTTTAATGAATAGTCTAGTAGTGTAATGACCAATACTTTCTTTCAGATATTAACTAGTAGTAAGTAAATAGCGTATTTCAGATTGTAGGTCCGATTTTTAACCTCATCGAAGAAGGTATCCAGTGACGAGCGCGAAATAATTCGATAGTAAGTATGTACTATTTTCAAATTCGACCTTTAGGTTAGGAACCCAGTTTCTTTGTTCTCCCGTTCCGAAACAGCTGACCCTTAGACAATGTTAAAACAAAGTGGCGCACCGATTTTTGACGTTCGCAAGTCATTCCTAAATTTTTGATAGAGTAATTTCATTGTAGCTATAGGACCCCCCTGACTCCACTGCGTTGGCCGGAGAAAACCAGAGAATTCAGGAAAATTAACATTTTTGACAACCTCTGTGGCGCAAGAAGCGTACCAACTCGTTATATGTTGTTATCCTACAAGCAATAAATCGATTTTTTGGATTAGTATTTCGCAAATAAATAGTTTAAATAATGTCGCTAAGTAGTCATGATGCAATTAAATATTTCAATCTTCATGATTTCAAAGCCGCCTAAATATCTTTCAGATATTGCAGCTCAACGCCAGTGGCAACATCGAAAATGTAATCACATACTTAGATCTACTCCCTCAATTTCTGTACTCTATGGAAGACGCCTTCACTCAGAAGTCTATTGTGACCGTACGCCATTACCAAGATCAATAACGCGATATTCCAGTTTCAACGGTTTCTTCATAAATTCCGTTCAGTTTTCTTTTATTTGGAAAATTTTAATATACAAAGCGCCTAAAGGTGCAACCAGGAATCCCATAATGTAAAATATTAAATAAACAGTTTTGAATTTGGTCACATTGTCAGTCAACGAAAGAAATTCGTGAATTAACTAGCTTTTAGCATTCTGGAATATCATAACCGCGTGGTGACTCAAATTGTTCACAATGAATCACATGAAGATTGTTTCGATGGATCCCGAAAACCGAAAGAACTTTCATCTGTAGAGGTAGCGACGGATTTAACAAATTGAGCTTTCCCGAAATATAACAGCATTTGGATAGCATACTTAGCAACCTTAAAACCAGTTTGCCGCTTATTACTTTATGTAGAGGCGGAACATGAATGTAGCTAAGCCTAAAGATACCTAAACTTGTATGATATCTCTATAACGGACGATTGCTTTCAAAACAACTGATTTTTGGTATTATAGAACCTAAGATATAACTCCATATACATTGTGGCCTTCTGCAAAGTTACATCTGGCGACTCCAAAACGCATACGACAATAAGGTTGCTTATTAAGCCCGTCTTCAACGGCTACACCCCGATTGATCATCTTAAAAAGGACAACACCTCTTGTACCGGAGTAAAAATATCACTGTTCGTTTCGTCATTAGTAAATTACCTACAAAATATACCACGCATTCTTCAATGAAACAGACTCGCTGTTTCATTTGTTTAGACGAGTCAATTTGCATTAACCAAATACACTTATTTTGTATCATTTAAAGTATAATTACGTACGGCATAACCTTTGAAGTAAATCCAACCGTACAACTTTCGTTGGGAAACCAACCCGGAAAAATTTCGTTAGCTGCTAAAACCACGGGGTGCATTGATTAACCATAGCAACTTAACAGTAACTTAATTTATAATCCCTTTTGCTAAAAACGTTCCTTGGTTTAATATAGAGAAATTAAAAACTTAAACTAGGCAGCATTTCAGATAGAAACATATTTATTTATAACAAGGATTAGTACAATCATCCAACTAAATCTTGTTAAATAGGCCGTAATATTTTAAATATCACGATGGAGGATTGTTTTTCGAATTTCTAAGTTCGGCACGTTCTGATTCTAAAAATAGCATAGGGAAACAGGATTTTGCCGGGAACGCGTTCCTTGTGTGTACAAGAACAAAGAATAAGGATTTATAATAAACATGCGTGCAGTTAAATCTTTGACAATTTTGAAGGATTCTTTACTTGGAAAGCGGGAAATAATGTAAAATAACATTTTAGCTGAGTATTAGAATTACGCCTTCCAAATAATCGTTTGTGAAAGCTTTCAGTCATGATAAATAGGCAATATTCTCGGACTAAGGGCATGTCATATTACGAATACAAATAATTTCGACAATACGGCGTCCCCCACAGATGAATGTGGTGGTCTCGTTATCTATAAACTTTCAGCATTTGAACATTTCAAAAACACAAACTGTGTAAGGGCTCCTTTTGTTTTCCCCCATTACGTCAATGTATTATCTCGTGATTATTTCATTCACACTAAAATCTTTGGCGTCTGTAAAAGCAAACTACCTTAATTTAGTGGTACCAATCTTATGCCTTAATTACCACAGGGACTCTTAGAACTTGACGCGGTCATAATGTCAAGTATATTGATACAAAGCACGTGAAAATTATTTTACACGTTACTTGTTCTAGTATTATTCTAATACTTAAAGCCGACTTCTCGAGGGCGCTCACATCTTTCAAGTGTATCACACCCAATAAGATTTATTTGTACTTGAGCAATGAAAGTAGAACCCCCTTTCTCCGAAAAACCTTGGAGAGGAGGCATCTAAATCTGTCAGTCGGTTCCTACCGCTTAACTGCTTTTATTTGTCGGTGTGCTTTTATATTGTTTTATTTGAACTAGTTAACTAGCACACCGTTTAATAAAGTGATATGAAGGTGTAGTAAAAAGAAATTCATTATTTTTCCAATAGATGGCTTTAGTAGTCTGGATCTCGCGTTGTATAGGTACGCTAGATGGAGTTAAAAAGACAAGATTTCGTACCAAAAAAACTTTTCAGGTAGTTTTGTGATTGTATAACTCAGTATTGTTTAAGCGCGCGTCAAAGATGGCCACCAGCAAAGAGAAAATACGCCATATATTACAGTTTTACTTCGATAAAGGCGAAAACCCGTCAGGCAGCTGAAAATGCGAACAGTGTTTATGGTCTTGATACTGTAACAGCGAATCGCGCGCAATTTTGGTTTCGTCGATTCCGTTCCGGTAATTTTAATGTCAAAGATGCACCACGCTTTGGAAGGCCAATTGTCGAAAATGTCGATAAAATAATAGAAATCATCGGGTCCGTACGTCATATAAGCATTGTTACGATTCCCCAGGATCTAAACATTGCACAAAAAACCGTTTGGAACCACTTTAATAAGGCTGAATACAAAAAGAAGCTCGATGTACGGGTGCCACACGAGTTAACGCAAACAAACCTCATGGGCCGAATTTCCATCTGAGAATCGCTGCTGAATCGTAACAAAATCGACCCATATCTGAAGCGGATGGTGACTCGTGATGAAAAGTTGGTCACTTACGACACGATCAAGCGAAAACGGTCGTGGCCAAATCGCGGTGAGCCCGCGCAAATGGTGTCCAAGCCAGGATTGATGGTCAGGAAGGTTTTGCTGTGTTTGGCGGGATTGGCAGGGAATCGTCTACTATGAGCTGCTCCCCAACGGCCAAACTCTTAATTCGGACCTATGCTGTCAACAATTGGACCGTCTGAAGGAAGCAATCGCCCAAAAGCGGACTGCTTTGGCCAACAGGACTGGGATCCGTCAGGACAGCGCCAGGCCACACATATCGATAGTGACTCGCCAGAAGCTCCGGTAGCTCAAAATGGTAAAAAGTTATCGAATAAAACAGTGCATACTTGACCTAAATCTAATCATTCTAACTAAGCTGAATAAAGCCTTCAATTTCATGCAAAAATAATGGATTTTTTTTACTACGCCTTTATGTAGTGTTGAAAATGTCTAGTTTTATTTGAGCTAAACCTGTTTGATAAATTATGTATTATTGAAAATTAAGAGGGGACATCTATCAGAGGCCTCGGGTAAATATAGCGTAATCGCACTTCAATTGGGGTTGATTAAGTGTCATACTCACGGAATAGTTCAATTTTTCTTACAGTACATTATCAACTATCCTTACATCGGGTGGTCGTAAATAAACCTATGTTTGATCACTAACCGTTACGGATTACTCGCAGCTCAGCTCGAGTACTCCGCCATCCTAAGTACTATTTTAAACAAGAATAGTTGATAAGCTCAGATTATCTTTAATACAGTATTTGCTATACAGGGTGTATCGCCATTAGGGCCCTTCACTTGTTTGTGACATTTTTAATAACGTGCCACCTTGCGGCTGACGATCCCGTAATAGTATCGCTATACACAAGTAAATGATATAGAGAAGAAGTCTTTCAGCTGACCTGATTACCTCAACTGCTACCATGAGACTTCTGTCTTCTCTCGTAACGTAAGATTCTAATCATCTAGATATGCAGGGTGTTCGTATTGGATGCTTTGTAGCAAATTCATAAAAATTGTGACACCCAATTTCCGATTTTGAATATTCATATGGTGTTCAACAGCGTACTTACCGATGATCCACGACCTTGCTTCACTACAGCTATACTAGTTGAATGCTCGACGGGTTACAACCGCACTTTATTTTCAGTTTAAGCGTAATAAAAGCATAAATTAATATTTCTTTTGTCTTTATTTTATTGATATATTTTAAAATCCTCCAGTATGCTTTATGGGTTGCCTACACATTTTTTTAAATTTATATATTACGCTGTTTATCATTTAAAAATTAAAATCACTTACAATGTTTCGTTTTTTTATAATTTTTTCAAATTTTTATAGTGCAACTATTTCATGTTTTGAAAACAATTTTATTGTTATTACTTAAAATATTCAAAACTTTTCTAAGTTTGAGATTTTCTTACATTATAAATGTTATATGACGTTTTAGCCTTCGAAGAAGAGCTAAGTTCCTCTTGAAACTTTAGTTTAATAAAATAATTACCATTAAGTGTCCAATTAATCACTTTTAGAAACAAATTCTGCATATTATGCATTAAAATATAACTTCCTCTTATGTATATAGCTCACAATATTCCAACCGGAATATAGAAATTATTAAAATGGAAAACGTAGACACAAATTTACTACAGATAGAGAGAGAGAAAGAGAGAGAGAGAGAACTTTTACATACCTCGGTGGACTACTAAAATGACTATTACAATTGTAATCATGATCCTTACTGAATGAGGGAAATACTTACACTTTGTCACGTGTTTATAAAACTTTGAGTTTAGTATTTTTACGATATCAAATGAAGTAATAAAGATAGGTAAAAAAATAGTTATGTGAACTTAATTTGGTATGTAACATAAAATATAACCGAATTAAGTACAAGTATTGTTGACTTTTAAAATCTAACAATAAAAACTCAATGTATATAAAAATACATTGTCTATGTCTATGCACACAATATTAAATAAAATCATACATACAATATAAACAATATTGATAAACAAAACAAACTAGGAATGTTTGTAAATACATCTTTATAAATTTTTGATAGTGCTTTTGCTAAATACAATTGCTTTGATAAATACGTGACAATACAGAAATATTTCTCTCTGTCACAGACATTATTTCTCTATTCCACTGTGATCGGTAAATGTTTTCCCTCAATATACAGCAAGTCTTGCCACGGGCCAAACACGATTTAAGTCCTGCGAGGATTTACACGAACTTCCCAAGCTGATTTAGCGTCGACTAACTAAGCAGGAGGGGTGGATTCTCAATTAACTAGAGATGCTTTGCGTGGCAGTTGCTCGGGAAGAGTTATATTCTATGAAGATCGGTTAAATGTCAAAAAGGGCGCCACTAGCTTTATTTAGGGTATCAGCTATCTTAGCCGAAGAAGCTAGAAAGGGGCACGCCCGCAATGAATAGCTTTATCAGGAAATATTAAAAATATAAGACTGTCTCTGAATCACTCAATATCAGGCTACTTACTTACATAATGTTGATCAAAATTACTTCCATAGATCGCCACTTACACTTGATTCACATTAAATACATGAAAATAAATTCACAACTATTCTAATAATAAAAAGATACGAAATAATACAACAATAACTATAATAAATATAGAGAAATGTCACAAAATCTAAAATTAGTTTGATACGTCACAAATGGTATAAATCATAAATAGTTTACTAATGCTAGTATTGAACAGATATAATTATTAATTATAGGTTACGGTGAGGGCGCGAGTTAAAAAGAATATAGTTATTCTAAGAAGTTAAACTAATTTAACTGAAGGTCATGTCGATGACACGTAGGTATCAGCTATTTGAAAACAAAATTGACCTGATATAAACGGATCACCCTATATATATGATAATTTTACATAAGAATACAACTATTCGTAAAGTTACATTAAGAATGTCAAATAATTAAATGCTCTATAATGCTAAATGTGTGACGGCACAAACCAAAAGAACTTATTCACAATTCCGTACGACTATGCTTGAATATTAATGATTCTCTTTTGTAATTACAGGTGTTAAAAAAATTAATGTAACGATCTATTGAAGTTTACTTCCGCAGTTACTTTAGATAAGTAACAAAAATTCACATTGCCTGGTTGTATAATGTTAAGTTTTCAATATTTAGAAAGTCTTGCCTTTATAACTTATTTACTTCATTTATAATTTACGTAAACGGATTTCCATTCAACCAACGGTGGAAAATTTACAAAAACGTGCTTCTATAACGGGATGAATCGATAAATTCTTTACGCAATCATCGATTACTACAAGAGAGATAACACTGCACAATTGATTTGAAGATTTTACATGATTAAAGGAACCTTTCTTCTAAAATTCTTAACCAAGATTAAAATATGACCGAACTCAACTATGGTTCAAGAACCAATCCCCTTTTAACCTTTAAGGGGCGCTAACGGAACAAAAATAGAAACGGAAAACTGTTCACTTCCGAAAAAATATCCAATCACAAAATTGCATTTCAAAATAAGCCAAGGGTGCAGACTACGTGATCAGGGTACAAAAATCTCTCGACAGCAAATTTGCATACCAACATGCTGATCTCATGCATGGTACTGAGAATTACAGAATTGCGTCATCTACGTAAACTTTATACGAAAATAATATAGCTGACAATTCTAAAATCCTATTTCTTATTTGAAATTATTTTCAAAAAAAACAAATAAATAATTAACACAGTGTTTTATTATTATAAGGTAACAACAAAAATTTCATTCGTTATATTAAAATTATACAAAATGCGTTTGGAAATGACGGAATTAAAAAAAGATTTCTTATTAAACTAAATACCAAGAATAGATTTATTTTAAATTAAGATCAGTAAATGGTGATGCTCAAGGTTACACGTTACAAAGCATGCAAGGTGAATTAAAAAAGGTTGATAATTATAATTTACATAAACGTATATTAATCATCTTTGATGTATTATGCAGAGTGATGCAAACATAAGAAGGCGCAATACTACAAAATGTATACAGGGTGACTCTGAATTACTGCGACAAAAATACGTAACTGTATCTAACTGACGACGTAATTGATAGTATAATAAAGTCAAATAGAACCATTTAAAAAAGTGAGAATATCTACTGTTTGAGAATCAAGTAAGTGATGCCGTCAAAATAAAATCTTAGAATGCATTTCTTTACTTATAAAACTTAATATTCCCTATATATTCATCGATTTCAATATAAAACAATGGCACACTTTTATTCGTTTTAAATATTTAATTAAAAACACGCCTAATTACACAAAGGAACATATTTTTCTAAGAAGGAACAACTAGGTAAACTAAATTCAAAGCGCATAGATTGTCATTTGGAGTAAAACCCAAAACTCATTTAAGTACAAACTCTCCGAAAAAATGTAAATAGCGAATAGATCATATAAAAACTAAATAGTTCCATGTAGTACATTTTAACACCCATATTCAAATATTTTGCAGTAACGTTTGCCATTTATTGTGATTTTTAAAAAACAATATAATAATACTTCGCCTATTCAGACTAATTGGGGAGACAAATGTCCAAATTAAGAGGCATTTTTAAAAACTCATGTTATGTAAAATTTTAGTAATATTACATAAACTACATTAGAATAATTACGTAATAAAAGTTTCATAAAATATTTTCTAGGAAAGAAATGTACTAATCCTTATACGCTTATTTATCCCGACTAAAAAACAAATATTCAGTCATTTTTTGTTTTTAAATAATTAAGGTTAACTTTAAACTTACTTAAAAAGAACAAGAAAATTCAAATTTTTCTGTTGAGCGCTTTTTGCTACTGGTTTTTAATCACCTCTTTCTTAATTTCTCTTAAAATTAAATGAAATTTAATAAAGTCCACGTCGGTATTTTTATATCACTCTTTCTAGCTTTAAAAGATTCTCAAGCATTCTGGAGTATGGGCAATCCCTAATTAGTGAACTACAAAACGTTTAGTTTACATTTAAGAGACTTGTACAGAGATTGCTACAATTCGCAGGTAGTTGCAAGATTTTCGCAACGTTCTTGTAATAGTAATCACAAAAAACCTGGTGTAGGACAACACACGGCATTCTCTTACGCACATAGATATGTGAACAGTATCCACGAAAGCTTAACCTATTTGTTACGTTTATTTGGGAAAAGATAATTGTAACGGACGCTCATCCAAGTTACTGGACACGCAATACCCTATTTAACTCCAGACATTGTGCCTGATAACTCACTTCAATGTATTTTTTTAAGCTCTAAATTCACGCAAAAGGACGTCAAAGACATAAGAACCGTAGGAAGTTTTAAAAAAACACGTTGAAAACGTTATGAATAAAATCGCAAAAACCTTCAAAATCGCAAGAATAGTGGCACATACGGTCATTAGATTTCAAATAACTTCTAAAAATTTCATGTGCAGAAGGACTTAAATATAGAATTTAAGAAAAAATCGTTCGTCAATTTCGACAAAATTCTCGAAAAACCAAAAAATGACAACAGTAAAGTAGCACTTTCGGTTATAGGATTCTAATGAAATTGCTGCATTTTGTTTTTATACGATTTTTCGTTTTCGAGATATCCTGTTCACACGAACACACACACACACACACACACACACACACACACACACATACACATACGCGCATACACAGACACACACACGTACACAAGCATACGCACACACATGCACGCACGCACACATACACACATACACTCACTCACTCACTCACGCACGCACGCTCGCACGCACGCATCCGCCCACACATACACACTCACTCACTCACTCACGCCCGCACGAACCCATCCACATACACACACAGCCACACACTCCCCTATACATATACATATACAGATACACACACACACACACTCACACACACACTCATTCACACACTAACACACTCACACTCACACAAATACACACTCTCTCACACACACACTCACACACACCCACACAAATTCACACACACACTTACACACACACTCACACACATTCACAGACACTCACACACACTCATACACTAACATACTCACACACGCACACACACTCACATACTCCCACACACTCACAGATATTCACACACACACACACACACACACACACACACACTCACACATTTACAGACACTCACATGCACACACAGACACTAAAACACTAACACTCACACTCACACAAACACACACCCACACACACGCGCACTCCCATACACTCACACATGCACTCACACATGCACTCACACACACACTCACACACTCACACACTCACACACACACATACACACACACACTCACACACACACACACACACTCACACACCCTCACACATACACACTCACATACACACTCACACACACACACACACTCACACACACACACCCACACTCACGCGCACTCCCATATACTCACACACGCACTCACACACACACACACACACACACACACTAACACACTCACATTCACATACACACACACTCCCACATACTCATACACTCACACCCTCCCACACACTCACACTCCCACACACTCACATATATTCACACACACACACATACACTCATACACATTTACAGACACTCACAAGCGCACACACACAGTAACACACTCTCACTCACACTCACACACACACACTCACATACACACTCACACACACACACACACACACTCACCCATACACACATACACCCACACTCACACACACTCACATACATTCACAAACACTCACACACTCTCACACACTCACATCCACTCACACACACGCTCACACACATTCACACACATACACTCACACACACACACACACTCACACACACACACACACACACACACACACACACACACACACACACACACACACACACACACACACACACACACACAC
>JAHWXV010084594.1:0-13861 GCA_024586415.1 Phrixothrix hirtus
AATTGCAGAAACAAATTCTAATTCAATGGAAAACAATCAAAGGGAGATATGAGAGCAAAAGCTCTCGGTGCTCCATTGTCATCGATAAAATGTGAATGTGGATGTGTGGGTGATTGCAACAGTAACTATTTTGAGAATAATGGGGGCAATTTTATTTTTATGAAATGAATAGTATAATATGTGGAAAGTGCCACCATTTTATAAACTATAATGAAAACTTTTGATAAATTGTAAGTTTTAATGAAATTAATACACCTGTAGTAGGTAATATTGTGTATTTAATCAAAGAAAAATATAAAATTCAATGATATCGAATAACAAAAAAAAATTTAAATGCACGAAGGGTTAATACTATTAGGTTTAAATTTCTCATTTAAAACATTAAGTGTTACCAAGCAGCAATGCCTTCTTAATGAAAAATAATAATAAAAAAAACTAAAATGAGTGGCTACTTGCTAACAATAAATTGAATTCCTTATATACAAAAAAAAGGCAATAGTTCGGCGTTAAATTACTGCTGATTTACAGTAAAATAAACTAGTATTCAAAATTAGAATCAGAATAATAAAGAATTTAACTCGCATCTGTTTCAAAAAATAAATTTTCTATTTTAAAAATCAAGAGATAGAGTGCGTTACAATAATAATCTGAATAGCACTAGAAAATTGATATGTAGAATGCTTCTGTTTTTGAAAATAGTTGAAGGTAGTTGTGCTATATTACGTTTGGTTTACGTATTGATGCTGATGTTTGATAGTATAAGCAGCTTGAAGAAATTTCACATTTATTGTTCAAAAATTGATTTATATCCGCACGAATAACAGAATGTAGAGTTCCGTAAACTTTCGCGTACACCTTTATTAATAAAAAGGTTGCTCCAACCAATAAGTATAGGTTGATATTCTGACAAATTTAATTAATGTTTTATTCAATACACAAGAGTTTGGTCACACCGACACAGTGTTGGCAAACGTTTGGATTCAGAAACTGATAATTAAATTTAACTTAATATGCACCACTTTATTGATCACTAATTTTTATTTAGAATGACACAGGATTGACGATATTTTAATCGTTAGTATTCATTGTAAAATTTACAAGCAGGTAGGATATCTTAGTTATGGTATGAATTCCAATTTTTCTTCCCGTTTTAGATGTGAATTGTTAGTTCCAACTGCTATTCTCATTCAACCGACTTTATGACATTGATATTGCAAATGACACTATAATTTTATCATCTTTCTAACCACTAGGAGAATCATTAAGCTAGGCTAGCTTTAAACAATGTCAAACACGTCACTTTAGATCGCTCAACAAATTAAACTGCTCTAACTTTAAGCTGATTAAATATCACTAATTATTAACACCTTGATTCTTAAATGAACTATTTACTATAGGGTGTCGTCGAATTAATAGTCCAAGATCGGCGATAACACGAAATTGAGCACTGATAACGTACAACAATGTATTCTGTTTTAAGACTGAAATTTAACTAACATTATCAATAATAGACAGCTGCTATCGCTAACCTTCCATTTATCTTCTTCGCAAAAAGGGTACTTAGATTAGAAAAGTTCAGGTTATAACCCCTAATTATCAGATATTTTGTTAAACGAAGATCTAATTTCTAAACCAGAAAGCTTATTGTTTAAATATTTGTTTACATGAAAACCCACTATTAAAATTACAAAGCAATGGAATCAGAGGCAAAAACGTTACAGGATTCTCCACACTTATAATTGAAACGATACAAAGATTTGAACTAAAGTGGCAGTTCCTTTAACAATCGTACAACCTTGTAATTCTTGCAATAGATTGTAACAGAACAATTAAACAATAGGTAAGTTTTAATTAGGAATTTAACTACTAAAACAATCATTTTCTTCCAGTTCAAAGATAATTCCAACTGCAACAAAAGTAAAACAGGTTCAACAGATAAATGATATTTAACAGGAGTAACTAATTCAACAGGATTAATAAGAAAATCACATGAAGCTCAAATCAAATTAAAACAGTTTGGAATTTAAAAATTATGTAATTATTAAGGTGGATTTGTAAGCAAAATAAGTTTTAGGGCGTAAATAGATAACATCTGTTTTAGTATTCATTAAGAATGCATTAAAATGTATAAAAAAATGTAAATAAATTTTGACAATAAATTATTAAAATTATGGTAAAAATTGTATCTAATGCATAGTGTGTTGCCTATCGTTCGGGTTATAAACATTAAATTGTGTTATAGAATACAGGGACTACTCAGTTTGCTGATTATTAAAAACGAATTAATTATAAAACCTAAAATACGACTGAAGATCGATCGAGACAGGGTTTTTCCGGCAAAAAGGCGCTGCATATTCAGTGAGGGCCAAACATCCTGCATAAATTCGATAAAAATTAAAGGAAACATTTTTTGAAGAAACGCTCAGAAAATTGTTTTTAGTAGGCAATTTTTTGACATGACAGCCAAGTATACAGGGTCACACTTGTAGTAGATAAATGTCATTAATGTTTTTCTTATGGAACCCCATGTATATTATTTTATTCTGAGCTCTTCAAAGGATTCTAAAAATATTTGATATGACATAACCTATACCTAAAATCAGTAGTTATTGCAAAATTTACATTTGAATATCAGAATTTAAATAAAATGCACTCATAGATATTTATCTACTTATTTGATATTGTTGTTGATGTTTTCTTTGTTTCCTTTATCAATTTTTGAAATGACAATGTCACGTCATTTTTAAAACTGGTAATTATCAAACAGCGTTTGACGTTGTTTACTTCGAAATTTAAAATCGCCGAGAGAAAATGAGTAAATTAAAGTAAACTCAGAGAACCGATACAGGGTGTTGTAATCAAGGAGCACCGTGCAAACCGCGTTTATTTTATGACATGTGTTTAATTTAGGATGCATCCAACTAGGAGATAACGGTACACATGTTATCGTATCTTAACGTAGAAACCCAATTTATGTTCAACTAATTAAAGCTGACGAATGTGTGACGTAGTCTGCAGCAACTGGCTACTATTTCCTCATGGATAGTTTTCCATTTTTGCAGAAATCTTACGGAAACCACTATTAATACCACATTCGCATTTAGCAATCTTATCGATCACATAATTAGAAATACATACTCGTCCTTAAAACACTACGGTAAAATACAAAAATACGTTAACTGTAAGCAACTTTTAAATTATGGTATTATGGCTTTGAATAGTCTATAAATGTTTTTCAAAAATACAGAAAAACCTTACAGATAAGTTTTATTTACCTATATATCGCCATACTTTTCAAGTTCAGTTTTATTTCGAAACTACAAATAAACCTATTGTATTTATTTTCAAATCTTTCAGTATTTATTTATAAGTTCTATTTCAGCATGTAAATTTAGAGTGCATTAAAAAATGTAAACAACTATAAGGTTCATACTACGTTCACTTTCAAACAATGTTGCTTAATCTCTGAGATTAACTGGTACTATAAGCTTTCGGAGGCAGCCACTACATTCAACTGCAACCGTTGTATATTTCTCTGTGAGAGGCAGTGTGAACTATAATGTACATCAGTAGAAGTGTGCAGGCCCATTTCTCCTCCTCATAAAAATGCGCCATTCGTTTAGTATAGATGTAAAACTCGAAAATTCGATGTATAACACTAAAAACGCGTTCGCCTCCGAAATCGGAGGCAAACTCGCAAAATCGGAGGCTAACACGAACTTTTAGTTTAGCATTTAGAGGTGTATATGTACTAAATGCATATATATATATATATATACACGTATGATGCATTATCGGACGCCCATTACGTTCTAAAGGTGTCCGTAATCCCGGCCATTATATGTATGGCAGATGTGTATATATTTGTGTTTCAATCGGTTGATAAGTAAAGAATTTAGAGGGTAAAGTTAGGGGTAAATTATTGTACGTACAACAGGTGGCGTATACATTGTATGCATTATTCGAGTCCCCTGCTGCATTGCCATACCCTCCCAATACTTTTACTTCACTTCTTATCAAATTACCTTCTTGTATTCAATGATGTCATGCTTGAGTCATTATTTAATATTGAAATTTACGTTTATTTTAACTTTCTGATGCAAAATATCTGGTTCGTTGTGTTTAAAAAGCAATTGAAAAAAAACATTCAATGAAATAACATAAAACTGTGTGATAATATAGATCAAATAATTTTCAATCATCATTGTCCCTAATTTTCTGCGAACATAAATTCACTATCATTAGAAATAAAATTATACTTGTTAGAAAAACAAATAACTTGATTAACACCAAATTATAGCTAATTTATCATGCATATTATTCGTCGAAACATACGTAAGAAATAAAAAAGTGACGATTCTAAGTAGACACTTTCTTTGAGAGTTGTTAAAAAACACATATTCTATTGCATTTATGACTTAGGAATTTAAATAAGCACTTGCTAATTTTAATTCTTTTATGTGCTTTTAGAAATTGATACCCTAAACGGCAGTTACTATTTCTTTTATTTTGGATCCACAGTACTACTTCCTTTCTTCCTTCCCATCAATTTAGAAGTAAAACTAGTACTCAAAATCCACATCTTACTTGTCTAAAACATAGAGTATGCATTAATTTAGAAATTTCATTTTAATTTAAGCACATTTAAAGAACCGAAATAGCCTATAAAAATCTTTCGATGAAAGCAATTTTATTGCGGCGAAAAATCACCATAAACCACAAAACTACTAGAGGCGTTTTTTTTTAGCTATTCCTAAGTACTTTGAAAATAGTTAGCGCGGCTTGCTCAAACTGCTTGGTTCAGGAGGTTTTTCAATGAAAGCAATATGCTTACGTCGATAAGTTTGTTACAAACAACAAAATCACTACCCAACTAGCAATTAATAGTTTTATAAACGCCGAAAGAGCATTTATACAACAAATGTTACAAAACAGTATTTTCGTTCAAGAACATTTGCAACACCTTCTTACAGCATTTATAAGCCTAAAATTGGTACAGCTTATAAAATAATTTAGTAATTAAAGAAGTTCTGTAAAAGTATTGAACACTAGTATGGAATAGTTTTATAAATATTTGAACGGCTTCTAAGAAACATTTTAAAAAACATTATACAACTGTTTCTTAAATTTTTTATAACTATATTATAAAGGTGTATCATAATATTAATAATTCAGTGTGCCTATGCTGTTATACAAATATTTTGTTGCATGGTCCTACAATTAACATCTTTTAAATAACAAAAACGGATGCAACACGTAAGAAACGTGTTGGAACTATAAACGAAGTAATATAATTCGGTATCCACCTTTACTTGAATATTTTGAATTGGCGTGAGTAATGAGAAGCCAGTTTTGATTGCAAAAAAAAAATGTACTGTAAATTATATGCAAAATGCGTTTAATGTATATTTAACAAATTGAAATACTTGAAATGTACAGCCAAAATAAATTTTTTGAATTTAATCTTTGATATTGTAATTTAGTGCCGTTTTAAGAAATTTTGTAGACAATTTATTTTATTTGTGAGGCCAGTGCAGATGAAATTGTTTAATTTTAGGATTATATAAAATCTTTCCTAACATAGCCACTATTTTATACTACATATTGCTTTTTAATATGGCCGCATAGTAATAAAACATTTTAGTTGTAATATCAGGTATTATATAACTATAAAGCAAGTTTGGTGATTTTTATAAAATTCTACACTAGATTTACTTTCCTTATACAAATATTTCTACAGTGTTATATTTTATAAGATGAAAACAGGTGTTTTTATTTGCAATTTCTATTGTTAACAATAAAGTTTATTTAATTTAAAATTAACTGATAATATTTTTGTGTTTACTCTTAAATGACAATCAACTTTAAAAGATTTGCTAACGACAATTGCACTCATTTAAATTAGAATGTGAAATACCTTAGATGATGACGTATTTGATTTACCACAAAGATGTCGATTTTTCGAAAATATACAAATATTTTAGGTTAAAATGATATTAGTATATGTAAATTTGTATTAACAACGACATACAATTTTGTTGTATCATATGTACTTATAAACGTTGGGTAAATTAACCTTGCATGCAGTACGTAACCATTCGACATAAATGTTTGCAGAAAGGTTTTTAAAAGAAACTTAATAAAATTGTACCCGGGGTGCCTTAAGATGATGACAGATTTACTTTATGCTGTAGGTGTCGACTTTTAAAAATGTACAAATATTTTAGGTTAAAATGAGAAATGCACTATACTTTCATTTATCTATAAATATTAAATAAACAGATAACTAAAAAATAAACAAAATTATGGAGTTGGCAAATTTTGAGTTATGTTTATGTTATAATGCTGCTTAGTGTAACATTTTGTTTTACGTATTCTATTTTATTCTTTAACGGCGTTGTTGGGGTTTTAACAGTGTAACTGCCTTCATCATTGTGAAATAGTTGTACTGAAATCGTACAATTTGTTGCATTTTGAAAACAATTTTATAAGACATGTATAAAAATGTTATTGAGTTTATTCAAAGCTACTAAACAGCAGTAATAAATCAATTTACATTTATAAGCTAAAATGTCTTATAACGGATTGTATATACTTTACATAGCAGTCCAATAATTGTTTGATAAGATATTTTACAATTTTGTTTTAAGAACGTTGCAATGCTCATTTTAAACAATTCAGTTGCAGACAACAAAACTGCGCTTTCTGCATCTGTAATATAATCAAAATGTACCTAAGGAGCGGCAATATAGCAAAAATAAACCTTAATAGTTCTGTTACACTAAAATTATAAAACCAAAATGCTAGCTGGGCAGAGAGATACTTTTTTGGCATTTTCCAAGTACTGTGCCAATTTTTAGCTTCACAAACTCAAACAGCAGGATTCTAGATGTTTTTCGATAAAAGCAATTTTGTAGCGTCTGAAAGGCCTATACGAAAACGTTTTCTGTGCGTAACTTTTTCTGTAATTATTTTTTCGATATACTGCTTTAGCACAATGTTAGCACAACCTAGCACCATTGAGAAAATTTTGAAATATGCAAAGTGAGGGCTGGTCTATAATATGGTTTTTTTCGATTTTTTGAGGCATTTTTCGTATTATGGTCATAATATTCCAGTAACATTTAGTATAATTCAGCACAACTCTTGAAATTAGCTAATTCGAAAAGTGGGGAGCTAATATCGAATAAGCGTCTGAAAGTCTATTACAAACCACAAAATTACTAGGGAAGCCGCTTCTTGGGTTATCAAAAGTACTTTGAAGACATTTAGCACCGCACAATCAAACTGGCTTGGTTCTGGAAGTTTTTCGATGAAAGAATTTTTTTTCATCGGAAAGTCTAGAACAAACCCCAAAATCACTAGAGAGGCGCCTCTTGGTGTTTTTCAAATTATTGTGCCAATTTTCACCATCGTAAATTAAACGAACTCGATTTTGGATATTTTTCGATGAAAACAATTTTATTGCCTCGCAAAGTTTACTTCACACCACAATATCATTAAAGAGAAGACTTTTCGGCTATTCCACGATGCTATGCCACCTGTTAGCGTCACGACCTCAAACAGTTTGATTCTGCCTTCGACGCTAAAGCGTCGAACAGTTTGTTGCAAACCGTAAAATCATTACAGAAGCGCTGTCTGACCTATCAAAAGTACTTTGGAAACATTTTGCACCGCACGCTCAAACCTCTAGGTCTAAAAAGATTTTCGATGAAAGTAATATTTGTGCGTTGGAAAGTCTAGTACAAACCACAAAATCACTAGAGCGGCCTTTTTTTGTGTTATGACAAAGTGTTATGTCAATTTTTAGCTTTAGAACCTCAAAGAGTTCGATTCTAGATGTTTTTTAATGGAAGCAATTTTGTGGATTAGGAAAGTCTCATAGAAACCACAAAATCATTGGGGAGGCGTTTTTGGGCTATTCAAAGTATTTTGGAAACAGTTCGCGCCGCACAATAAAGTTATTCGGCCTTAGAATATGTTCAATGAAGGTAATTTTTTTGCATCGGAAAGTCTGGTACAAACCATAAAATCCCTATAGAGGCGCTTTTTTAAATCGTTAAAGTATTGCTCCAATTTTTACCGTCGTTATCTGAAACTTGGGATGTTCTTTGATGAAATTAATTTTATAGCCTCAGAAAGTCTGTTCCACACGACAAGTTCATTATAGAGATGCGCTTTTTGGGCTAACCCAAAGTACTTTTGAAAATATTTAGCGTCGTACACTCAAACTGCTTGATTCTGCATAATTTTCGACAAAAGAAATTTTCTTGCGTCGGAAAGTTAGTTACAAACCACAAAATCATTAGAGAGGTATTATTTGGACTAGTCCAAAGTAGTGTACTAATTGTTAGGTTAGCGTCATGACCTCAAACAGTTCGATTCTGGATGTTTTTCGATGGAAGCAATTTTGTAGCACCGAAAAGTCTCTTACAAACCATAAAATCATAAAAAAAGCGCTTCTTGGGCTATCCAAAGTACTTTGGAAACATTTCGCGCAAAACGCTCATACTATTAGTTTCTGGAAGATTATCAATGAAAGTAATTTTTGATTCGGAAATTCGAAAAGTCAGGTATAAAGAATAAAATCATTAGAGAGGCGCCTTTTTGGCATTTTCGAAGTACTCTGGCAATTTTTAGCGTCGTTATCTGGAATAGATAGTTTTTGGATATTCTTCAACGAAAGCAACTTTATAGACTCGGAAAGTCTGTTCCAAACCCTAAGATCATTAGAGAGGCATTTCTTGGGATATTCCAAAGTGCTTTGAAAATGTTTAGGGCCGCACACTCTAACTGCTTGGTTTTAGAGATTTTTCAATGTAAGAAATTTTCTGCGGCGGAAAGTCTGTTACAAACCACAAAATTATTAGAGAGGCGCTTTTAAGGCTATTCTAAAGTACTTCGAAAATATTTAGCACCGCAAATTCAAACTGCTTAGTTCTGGAGGTTTTCAATGTGTCGGTAATTCTTAAATTCGCTTCCTTGTCGATTTACATATTCACAATTTTATTGCTTATTCTAATAGTAAAATCTTGGGAAATATTTATTAATTCAAACATTAATTCAACTGGATTTTGTGAATTTTTGTTCTAAAAATTAGCAAAATCCTTAATATATTTTAAAAAAGTGGCCCTGTAGAGGTTTATTGGTTGTGCTAAATTTTTTGATGCATGAAAATATTGATAAATAGATTTTATATGGAAATATTCCTAGAACTGGGGAGTTTGAACGTTCTGTGTTGAAAATTTGTGGACTACCAAATAATAACCTGAAAATTGATTTATTCTTATTTATTTATAAGTTGTATGTGGTTGCAAGATTTCAAAAGTAGCAGTTTGTATTCTTGCTAAATCATGTAAACTAACTAAGCAAATTCTAACATGTTCCCCTTAAATGGCAACCTTCGTCAAATTTAACTGTAGTTGTAAATTTTATTATTTTTTGGGATCCTTGTGCATTCTTTGCTTTTCTTTCGCAGGCTTAGTAGATAAATAATAGTATGGAATTATCTTCTAAAAATTAACAGATCAAATGTTGATCAAAATTTTTTAGCTTGAAAATCGTTAATCGTCTGATGAACTATTTTGAAATTAAGTTTAATGTCCGTTCTTTTTGAATTTACAATGCACAACTTTAACTAGAACGATTAGGAAAACAGTATTGAGGATACTTTACATAATGCTAATACTGCAATTTAATATGCTCAAGTATGTCTCGAAAATCCATTTCACCCCGAGCAACCCACTAGTACATTAATATGGACACCGCTCTATCCATTTAAATGAAATTTTATTATTTGTTGTAAAATCGAAATATGTGATGCTTTCAAATGTGTAGTATAGTCTATTTCGGTAAGCTACCCTTCTCAACCGTAAAATTGAAATTTTCAGCTACTGAAAGTGATTTGCCGATTCTATAAATTTATTACGCTAACTAATATAGAATATACATATCAATGTTAAAATAGTAAGTTGTAGGCTATTCTCGAACTATTTTTAGCAAAAGGTTTTCCTTAAAAAATTTGTATAGATCATATTAGGAGAGTTGACGAATCTAAAATTCCTAGTAACTGACTAATTTGATAAAAATTCAATGTTCTATAAGCATATCCTAAACAAAGTCGTTACAACATGTAAACATGATTGCCAAGTGCTTTATATAATGCATAATACATAACGGCTCTCGTACTATGGATAATACTTATTAATACGCTATCTAGAGTATATATAAATCGATACGTTCGCCATCTACAAAAAAGTGCTAATAACTAAACGTGTATGTTTGGCAATGTATACCGTCTTCATGAATACCAAGTAAAATTTTGTATTTTTATCAGTTTAGATGTTTTTTATTCAAAGAATACTATATACACGTAAATTTTTACGAAGCCCGATATCGGGCCTAGTACGTAGGTTGCGGGTTTGCGATAATCAATGAACATAGTACTATGGGCTTCATAATTACGGTTGTATATATATATATATATATATATATATATATATATAAACAAAATTTTGACGCGCCTTACGTTTAATGTATATTGTACTAGATTTAACTACTTAAAATGTACAGCCAAAATAATTTTCAAAATTTAATCTTTGGTATGGTAGTTTAGTGTAATTTTACGAAATTTTGTATTATCTTATTTTATTTCTTAGGCAGGTGTAGATGACATTGTTTAGTTTTAGGATTATATAAACTCTTTACTAACATGGGCATTATTTTATATTACATATTTCTTTTTTAATATGGCTGCGTGATAATGACACATTTTGGTCGCAATTACAGGTACTATATAACAATGAAACCAAATTCTATACTAGCTTCAACTATATTATCCAAATATTCTTATAGTGGTGTATTTTACAAGATGAAAGCAGATTATCTGTTTATTTCATTTTACTTCTTTGTTGGCAATACCTATTGTTAACAATAAATGGAACACTGTTTACTATAAAGTTTACTAAATTTAAAATTCACTGATAACGTTTTTGTGTTTACTCTTAGATAGCGATCAGCTTTAAAGATTTACTTATGATAATTGCACTCATTTAAATTAGAATACAAATACCTTACGTAATGACGTATCTATTTTATCCGAAAGTGTGGGATTTTGAAAATATAAAAATATTCTAGATCAAAATGGTATTAATATATGTACGTTTGTATTAACAACGACATACAATTTTGTTGTACTGCATATTATTATAATAGATTTGATAAAATCCTGTAATATTGTTCTGCACGCAGTACGTAACCGTTCGATATGAATGTTTGCAGAAAGGTATTTAAAAGAAGTCTAATAAAAATTAATACCAGGGTTGCCTTAAAATGATAACGAATTTACTTTATCCTGTAGTTATCAACTTTTGAAAATTTACAAATCTTTTAGGTTAAAATAAGAAATGCCCCATACTTTTATTTATCTGTAAATATTAAATAAACTGATGTCTTGGTGTCAAGTCTGATGATCAAGAACACCAGATAACCTCCTCTACCGATTCAGTGGTTAGGAAAAGTTGTGTTCAGATGTTTCTGAACATTTAATGCATCATGCGTAAAAATCATATTGTGGTGCATGCTCAACGGAACATTCTCCAAGCACTCAGGAAGATTGTCTTGTAGAAGAAGTAAACAAAATTATGGATTTGGCAAAGTTTAGATTACATTTATTTTATAACGCTGCTTAGTGCAACATTTTTGTATTATATGTTGTATTTTATTCTTTAACCACGTTGTTGGGATTTTAATGGTGTAACTGGCTTCACCCATCTAAGATACTTATACTACAGTTTTGAAAGCGTGCAATTTGTTGCTTTTTCGAAATAATTTTATCAAACATTTATAAAAGTCTTATTGAGTTTCTTCAAGACAACTAAGCAGTGGATACAAATCAATTTACTCTTATAAGCTAAAACTTTTACATAGCAATCGCATAGTTGTTTGATAGGAAATTTTAAAATTTAGTTTTAAGAACGTTTTACTGATTATTTTAAACAATAACTTAGTTGCAAGCAACAAAGCTGTGTTTTCTTAACCTGTAATACGATTAAGGTATACCTAGCGAGCGGCAATATAGCAATAATAAAGTTTAATGGTTCTGTTACACTAAAATTATAAAACCAAACTGCTAGCTGGGTAAACTTATTGTATTTCTATACATTTCGTAAAGATTTATACACAAAATTGTGTCAAATTTCTGCCAACACAAATGACATCATTATATCATTCAAATACATAGGAACTGTTACCGCATTACGAAAAACTTAAGGTGTGTCATGTACTATTAAAATCCATCAGGTTAGAAATAACTCTTTGTTTTATTTTAATAGTCAATCGAAGCATGATTTCTAGTACACCTGTATAAAATAAATACTGTTACCTTTTTATAGATATATATTTTACCGTGTCTAAGGAATAATTTATCAATTTGAACTTAAGAAAGCCAGAAGATAGGCTTTACCTATGCACAGAATACATAGAGGGTTCAGCGCCGAGGGCAACTGCATGGAGCAGTGCCATATTATAAGTGGATTTATTCTCTTAATAAATATATCTCTATTTTTAAATTTTCAAGTTAAAATTGAATCATGTGTGTGGTTTTACTATATTGGATAAGCTGTACTATTCCATATTATTTAGAAACCATGCGTCAAAAATGAATATGCAGTAACTTTTATGAGGTAAAACACCGTATATTTGTAGCCATAGCTGATAAACGTTTATTTAGTGTTGTCATTTTTCAATCGTATCAAATTTCATCGAGCTGCTCCCGCGCCATAGAAGCGTGTGCCAAATGTATATATTATTTTCAAAAGATAAGACTAATTATTTTTACAAGTCAACTTTCAAGAGGGATGTAATCATTCATTTATCAAAATGTAGAAGTGCTGCGAAAAACTCAAAAGGCGTTATTCAGATATTAAGATAGTAAATTCTGTCATTGTTGCTAGAGAGAAAAATTTAACGCGCGAGGCAAAGTGAAGCGCATTATGCTCTGGAGAGCGATAATAACACTTTCCACTTGAATTGCGCGGAAAAGTTTTCTAAAATCATTTTAAAAATCTGAAATGACGTTTGTATTTATTGAAAACTAAGAAGAAACCTCTAAACCAGCTTTTGACAGGAAGAACCGTAGGTGCTACTATTAGTATAAACGGAATGAAAATAATACCTTAGGGACAAAGACAAAATAAAACAACTATAAGCTATAAGCTTAATATTTGTTTAGTATATCCGTAAAAAACAGGAATAAAACGCATTAGCCATAATCTGTACGTAATTTTGTGCTATTCAGTAAAATATTCATCCATATTATAGTCTTCTTTAAAAAAGCCCATCAAATTGCTACACGTTTTACATTAAATTAAAATAAAAGCAGAGGGATTAGCTGACTAGCTGATAATGTAACTTTTTACAATTATTTCCGCTAGATTTTTTTTCATTAGTATTTTACACTAATTAGTTCAAAATTCTCTATTTAAAACTACATACTTTTTAGATATTCGTTATTGAACATTCATCATTTATTTTCCTCAAACTGGGCCCATTATTTATAAATAAATTGCATCTAAATGATCGACCTGTTTTCTAGGTACTATTAAGTATTTAAAGATTGTTATTACTACTTACTATTTTTACTATTAACTCAATATTTCTTGAGAATAATTATGATTGGTTGTTATTACGCTACAAGTACTTCTAATGCTACTGAAACGTATAACTAGTTAATAATTATAAAAACTATATTTCACAATATTTTGACCGAAAAGGAAAGTGAATCAGATCACTTTTACGATAAAATATATATATATATATATATATATATATATATATATATATATATATATATATATATATA
>JAHWXV010084674.1:0-13440 GCA_024586415.1 Phrixothrix hirtus
ATAATTTGTGAAAAATATGCATTTCATTATAAAATTTACAAAATATGCAAAAAATGCATATATATGCACTTTGCATATATTCCGCCCCCTAAATTAATAAATTTTAGTTTTAGAATTAAAATTTAGTTCCGTATAAAATTATTGGTACCTGCAGACATATTAATTAAAGAATAACGAACCTGGCCCAACTCCTACATTGAGGCCTCATCGTAGCCTTGCTTTGTAAATTTACAGGGTTGACAAGGAAATGTTATACTATTTTCTATTTTTAACACTGTGTGCACAAAATATTTAAAGTATTGTGTTAATATTCTTCTTCACATATAAGGCTATAGGCTGCATTAATTTTATTAAACACTGATATACTTTTACCTTCGGTACATATGTCAGTTAGAGTTTCAATTTAGTTGCTTTTGGCTCTTAGGAAGTATCTTACAGTGGGAATTAAAGTTGAAAATTCTGATTCAACTTTAGTAAGTAAAGAAACTAAGTAAAATAATTCGCAATCTACCTTAAAATTAATATGGATTGACATAAAGTAACTAATACGGGAATATTCTATTTTACAATTAATAGATGATGTAGCTTCAAAGTCTAATATATCTTTAGATGTTAATTCGAACGGTAGTTTGTTATTATAATGGACGAATATTGTCTGTAATTGTAAAATAGTTCTTCGGGTTTAGTTATGCTCGAACGGAGCGTTCCTAATTTACAGAAAGTGTTTGAGTTTTCTACTTCTCGCAAAATGCTTAACAAAGTATTGAATAAGGTAATTAACTCGTTATATAGATTTTTGGCAAACAGTATATTTTCAATATATAATTGCATTATTTTTGACTTTAACATAATTCCGTTATGCTATATATTTTGAATTATACTATTCAATTTCTTTATAATTTCGTTATTTACCGAATAGGCTAATTGTATTCGATTTTGTAACCTGTTTTCATTTCCTTAAAAGTGTTCTAATATTTCGTTATATCACTTGTCTTTGACATCTAGGTTACCTATAAAAAAGTTTAAAATTGTTCCTAATACATCGTTTAAACCTTTCTTACTCCTATGGACGTTTATATTTTTTATTTAGATTCAATATTTAATTTTAGGTATCTTCCTATTTTATCATATTTATCTAATTGTTTTACAAAACCAGCATTATTTTAATTATTGAATTTGAAGTTACTATATTGTTAGCTTTTAAAGATATGCGTATAACACAAAGAACACGATTGAAAAAACTGTGACAGTTTCTCGGGTTTTTATGTTTTCAATTTAGGTAAGATGGTAAAGACAATTTAAGTACTTTTAGGTACGAGAAATACGTGAAATGTTAATAATTAAATTAATTAGTTATACAAACATTAAATACAAATGTTCATATATTCAGCAGCTTACCTAATTTATAATTAACGTAAATTAGCGTATTGTTATATATTAAGCAATGTTGCACAACATCAAGTAATATCAAACACTCATAAATATTAACCTATTGCAACAGATTGCGCAATGTTACGCAACATCATGCAATTTTAACTGACGCGCATTATTACAATGGAACACAAAGAAAGGAAACGAGATTTGCATTGTCAGAACAAAGAGATAGTCTCCAAGAATTACAATAAATAAGGTAATTTAGGAGGATTAAAACACTTCGATTTCAACCTTCAAGCGTAGCGTGGTGCGAGTAATTTATTCGTATTTTGAATTTTACTTTATAGCATTTATTGGAGAGCTGGAGTGCCCTTCGATGATCTCGCAGAAACCGTTATATTCGCTGATGATGTTCTGTTGCCAGGGCAACAGCGCACCGTCGTAGAAAGCGTCAATAATCTTCCGATTTATGTGTTGTGCCGCGAAAAATTAGAGCGCTAGAAAACCATTAACCGCCGTCGACAGCATCGAGTTGCCTTAATTCCTGGCTACCCAACGTTGCTGGGATTTAAGTCGCCCGATGTCTACTCTGTTTAAAGTGAGCCGGTCTATTGACAGGGTAGCAGAGCTCTCATATCACACCGATCGTCCGCGCGCTAACATTCAAGGTGTTAGTTGTGATCCGTTGTAGGCATACCGCCAAATAGCATTCCAACAGTGGGATACCAATACACATTATGATGAGTTAAGCTATAACCCTTCTCACCCTTCTGCCTTCATTATCTTTAACGTTTGATACGTGGTGTCGTCAATATCGCTAAAAGTTTGCTAGAAAGCTACCTTTAACGCGAATGAAAAGTAAAAGATAATCCCATAAACTATTTGGGTGGGTAATACAGTTGTCTGTTTATTTATGTGTTACGTGTTATATGTGCACGTAACCTAACGAAATACGTTGTTTTGTTCTAGCCCAATTATACATTAATAATGGAGCAAAGGCAAAGGTCTACCAGAACACAAATGCAGCATCATGAAATGATGCTACAATATTTTGAACAAAATACAATAATAGTTACCCAACAACTTAAAAAGCTGAATGCTCGCCAAAGTTACAACAATTTGTGGCACGAATTGACGATAAATTTAAATTCTTTTGGAATTTGCACAAAAACATCAGCAATGAGGCAAAAAGTAAACAGTTCTCACTTTGTTGTATTAGAGTAAGCATTAACAGTTTTTTACCAGGTACTAACAGATTGGATTGCTGAAACACAGGCAAAAGCCGCTAAAATGAAAAATAGCCAAGATGGTAGAGGAAGTGGTGCATGTACCATTAAAATTAAGCGATTTCGAGAATTGGCTGTTAAATGCAAAATAATGAAGCTGTATTGTAGGCGATAACAGTACAAAAGGTGTAAGATTTACAAAAGTATAGCTGTTAACTTGGTTAACTTTATTTAATATAAACTTTGTTATTTTGGGATATTGAAAATGTTTCAGTTAAAACAAGAGATAATACATATGCAGTCACTGAAAAACTTTAATCCAGTACAAGTGCACTAACACAGGTTAAAAGTTCAAATATTCCCGAGATAATGCAAGCAAGTAGAAGAAATTCCCAAATGCCACAAAAAAAGGATGGGGGCTGATATAGAGAAAATGCAAAACGAAACTTTGGCATCATTACATAATATAAATCAAACTTTAGTAGGCATTCAACATTCCTACAAAACATTAGTAATACTTCGAATAATCAAATACAACAAAAATGATATAGAAATATAGTTTTAATTATTATAATGTAGTTTTAATGTGCAATTAAAAAAACGAACTTTTACTGAACTGTGTATGTATATTTATGACTTAATGCTTAAAATAGTTATTTATAGTATTTTGTCTTATTTCACGGCCTTCATTCACTATAATGAGATAAATTTCGTCAACGCTATAAACGGCATTGACTTCAATAACATTTGCAACACAGCACACGCAGTTATTATAATGCCTGCTATTTCAGGAGTGTATCGTAACATTCTTTCACGGTGTAAACAACGAAATCTGTCTTTTAATACTCCATTGCATATCTCAGCACAATTTCTTGCAAAAGAACGATTATTATTATAAAGATGTTCAGGAGGCTCATGTAGTGCATTTAATACTGGCGTTATTAACCAGGGCCCTTGGAGTATCCTAAATGTCCTATTAACCATGTATTGCGTTCATCATTTATATACCACTGATTCATAATATATCGTACCCGCGATTGTCTCCATATAAACGAATTGCGGGATGCTCCACCATATCTTGCATAAATAGATAAAATCTTTAATTGAAAATTATATATTTATATATATATATCCAATCGAAAAATTAGGTACTTACAATTTGCACATTTTTGGAATGGTATCCTTTCCCGTTTAAAAAGTTATGTTCCTTATATGTTAATACTAATATAGATACATGAGTAAAATCTATTGAGCATATCGTACCTGGAAATCCACTATAGTTCATAAACTGCAGTTTTAATTGTTGTTTTTCTTCTTGAGTTTGTGGAAGATTAATACATTCATCGCATAAATATTCATAGACTTCTTTCATTAAGTGCCCTTCCTGCTGACTTCTGACTCATAGGATTTAAATAACTTTGTCCTTTGATAGTTTCCAGTAGCAAAAAATGACAAAACCGCAAAAATTCTTAAATCAATTGGAATTTTACAGAGTTTACATGACCGTCTCATATGTGGTATTAAACGTAATATAAGATAATAAACCATTTCTTTGGTAAGACGAAATAGCTCTATAAAACAACCATCAGGTAAAGAAAATGGAGCACTAGAGTTTCCTTATACTCCCATTTCTGAATGTAATACCTTTCGGCTTTCTCGATGTACTTCTTCTTGATATAGAACTATTGGATAGGTAACATTTTCAATTATTTTACCTATATTATTTATAAATGATTTTGTCACTACAAAAATAATTTAAATAACCTAAAGTCTGAAAATATTATTCCGATAACCTAATTAAATAGAAGCGAATTGAAATATGAAAATGTAGTAACTAGATTAATCTGAAAAGCCCGTATATTTTTTACACATATAATACACCGTTTGCTAGAATCCGAAAATACACGAGCTATATAACGAATAATCATCAGATTATCATTTCGAGGTAGCTTAACATAGCTGAGCTAACTTTAGCGGTAGCAATATTATAACGTAACTTAGATCAGGATCCCACTGCAGTACCCTTCGTAATATTTTAAACTAATTATAGGTGGAACGGCACCTAAGTATGAGACACAGCGTGTATCATTTAAAGATAATAAGTTTCATATTATCCATCCGTAATTCAATTTAATACCGAATTTGTTTATGACATGTTTATTATCTTCTGTCGTTGTGGTATATGCTTATTGAAGTTTACTTTGCCGAATGCAACTAATATTTTTTGTTTAACTGTAATCACAGTTGTTAATGTAAATAGATTCAGCATAACTATTTCCCTAGTTTGATATTTATTCTGTACATTTCCATTTAACTAAGGTTAATAATGTATATAGTTGTTTTATTCACCCATTTATACTCTAGGGATCTTTTGCGGCTCATCTAACATTAATATTTTTTAAACAAATGCATTGAGCTTACAATTGACTATTTGATAACAAAATCATTCCCGTATATATCTGTAACAACTTCTTGTAGAAAAATCACTCAATGCGACAGAAACTCTGGAAGAAACAGAAACAATTGCAAATTGTGGGAATGTGCTGGATGATAGAGGTTGGGAAACGGATACCTATTCTGGAGATGAAAAATGTAATGATCCGGATAAACTAAGTAGAATAATTATGCTGAAGTTCAATTTCAGCATGCTGAACAAAATGTAGAAAGCGACGCCCTTCAATAAAGAATCAGAGTTAAATGAGCAACGTCCTATAAAGAAAACAAGAAGGACGCCACGAAATTGGTCTAACATTATAAATTTGTCAACATTATTCACGCATTCTGGTGCACTAAAGTTGCCATTTTTAAGACTTACTTTTGAAAGTATTCCAACTGAATGTTTAGAATGTTTATGAGTAGGAAAATTATAGAATATTTAATAAAAGGAACAAATAATTATACCGCTATGAAAACTTATAGTATTTCAATAGAAATTTACGAATTTTATGTATTCTTGGTAATTTTAATTTTAAGTGGTTATGTTCCATCACCAAGTCGCAGAATATATTGGAAAAAGGCTGAGGATACGCATAGTATTTTTGTATCAAAGTCTATGAGACATAATAGATTTGAAAAAATATTTACATTTTTCCAGTATACAGCAACCATCTTGCCTCAAATGATAAATAAGTCAAAATAAGACCTTTAATCCAAAAATTAAATACAAAATTTTTAACTTTTGCATCCATTGAAAATCAAATTTCTGTAGATAAGTATGATTCCCTATTTTGAGCGTAATGGGTGCAAACAATTTATTCGCGGCAAGTCAATAAGGTTTAGCTGTAAAGCATGGGCAATGACTTTTTCTAGTTGTTACTCTAAATTTTGATACATACCAAGGTCGAAAACTTACAGGTAGTGTTGATAAGAATTGTGAATTAGGAAGAAGTGTGGTTTTGAACTTTGCAAACGTTTTGCGAAATTCATTTGAAGATACTATATTTTCTTTATATTTTGACAACCTCTTTGTAAGTATGAAATTGTGATTAGCATTTGATGATATGGGATTTGGTGGCACTGGAACTGTTTATGAAAATAGGACAGGAAAGTGTTCTTTGGGAGACAAAAAAGATATCATAAAAATCCAAGAGACTACTATTGCAGTTCTTTTGGAAAGAGCGATAAAATTTCACCTATAAAATGGAAAGACGGCAATGTTGTCACCGTATTACCAAATGAACATAGAGTTCAGCCAATACAAAAATCAAGTAGGTATTCTGTCAAAGAAGTATAAAGACTTCAAATAGACCAGCAATTTATAATTTCCTAATATAATAAATTTATGAACGGGGTCGATTTGATAGATAATAATATTTCTAATTATAGAATAAAAATAATAGAAAGAAAATTGTACTTTCCAATATAACCCTGGATGGTAGATGTTTGTGTAACTAAAGCTTGGCCACTAGCACAACAATTTGGCTATAAAGAGGACAGCTTGGAATTTCGGAGACATATAGTTCGAAAATTATTTGTCTAATTACGGCAAGTAATGGACTTTAATGTACTGCAATAATTCCTTTTCCGTCTACTTCAACATAACATATAATTATTATTGACCCTTAAAGAAGAAAACGCCGTGTATACTTTAATAAAGCTACGAAAGCATACAACAGGTGTGAAACTTCACTTAGCGATAAATGTTTCAAAGACTATCATACAAAACTTTTTAACCACTAATAAGAATAGAAATATAATATGCATTGCTTCTTGTTTTTACTCTAAGAAATAAATGTTCAATTTAATTTAAGAAAATAAAAAAATTCTATTGTGTAAATGTCAATATTTTTACTATGTGTACCTTTATTTGCCCAGCGTGTCATTAACGACACAAAATATGTTTCATAGACAAGCCATTTAGTATATTTTTTTAGTATTTCTTTCGTGTATCTTAAAGTAGTTTACGATATCCCTTTGAATATAATTAAAATATTCCGACATAACTAGTTCTGGATATAACTGGGCTAATATTCAAGGCAATATATAGTATAATTTTCGAAGGTTTGGTTCGATTTTTGGGTTTAAAATATACTTCGAGTTAATATACTCATTGGAGTTTGTTGGTAATAATTGTTTGTACTTTTGTTTTGAGTGGAAGTTCTATTGAACTGGCTTTGATTATTACATTTATTAAATTTTGGTAGTTGTTTACCAAGATTGGGATTTTGTTGTAATTATTATAATTCCTAGATTGTTGTTTTGTTCTGGGTTTAAGGTTTTGTACATATCTTGTCAAAAGTAGAGGTTTGAATAGAAGTGGTTTATTTTATATAACTGGTTAGACTAGTTTCGTGTATTGTAAGGAATTTTCAAACTAAAAATCGTTATGCAACATACTTAGTGCAGCATTTAAACATGCGGGAATTTTGACTCATATATATTATCCTACAGGATCCCTAAGATCTCTTTATACTATCTTCCAAATTCCTAAGTCATTTGGATAACACTAGTGCTTCATTCCCTAGGATATTCGTATTTACGTGCGATAATTGTAAATCGCATGTGTTGTAGCATTTATAAAGAATAAATTTTTATTAAAATTCTGTTTTATTTCGGTAATTTCGATATTGAGAGTGTACATGTCTGGCTCATCTGAATAAGTGTTTACTAACAACGTTTTTAAGTCTATCCAAGTATTTAATATACGACTTGCAATATTTACTCCGGCATCGCTTTTAATTTTCGACAAGATTTTCAACATTAGATATTCATTTAGGAAATCTGTTGAGCAGTTAACACTATAAAATTTCCGACCTAATTTTTTACAATATCGAGAACTGCGTTAAGAGCTAGCCTTCTCCGTCAAAATCTGGTATCATATATAAATATTCCTTTTTTAATGATTTGATTTATTGATATTAGGTATATAAGATTAACTTTCTTAATTATATTTTTGTTTATAGTTATTTGCTGTAAGCAATCTTGAGCCTTTTAAGATTGGAGTCTGAGTTTTCAGGGTCTGAATTAATTGGATTTGATAGAATACCTTTAAAAGACATTAAAAGCATCTACAGCAATAGTAGAATCAAGAGATCCAAAGATTCTTAGCCTCTTAGCGGAAAATCGGTTGCCTGCTTCGATATCCTTTCGAGCTTCTGGATTTTTGCCAAGTTTTCTGGTGGTAAATTTTTCTATTTAAGTGTTTAATTTTTAATTAGTAGATTCTCTTCCGGATATTTACTGGTTATGTTCATTAATTTCTAAATTATCCTTTTCCGACTGCGCCAGTTACATTTGTTTATAGCACAACGTCCTTTTTAAAAAGTTTATTTTAAATACTATAAAATATAATAACAATTAAAAGCCGTTGTTCAGTAAGGAGTTCTAACTGAAATTGTATTCACTAGCCCAAGTAGTCTGATCCTATATTAACCTATAAATATGAGCAGATGGTTACAAATCATTGTTAAGTAATTAAATTGCATTTATAATATGCCGATATATACAATGCATTAGCTGTAACTTGTATATAAATCACGAATAATAGATAACCGATAAGTCAACTTATTACGTAGTGCTCAATTAATGATCATACTTCTGGAATAATAAAGACCACGGCCTCCGTTCACTTTTAATGGACTTATTTTTTCAAATTTTAATAAACATTGTATTATCTGATATTGTGTTGGCAGCAAGTATTAAATAAAGGCTAACTCGCGACTTCATTTGTGCAAAAATGACTCCAGTGGCACAAATAAATATTGTATACCAAACTTGTTTTTCTTATTATAATTACGAGTATGATTTAAAAATAGAACGGAAGACAATTTACTGAACATAAGCGTAAACATAGAACCTCACTTAACATAACACCTCTCTTCAATTTAGAATATTAAATAAACAAATTACTTACATTGCCTTTATTACAATAAGTCTAGAAAATGGTAGCCATGCACGGACATGTATTAGCAAACTATTGTCTTTATACATCATACACATTTTGTGAAAGCTGTACAGAATTATTGAGTCTACGAACAATTAAATAGTTAGTTACTTTACGTTTCTAAATCTTTGGTATGCGTTCTTAAGATTCAAGTATTTTATTAAATCAGACAATGAATCCCAAAATAATGAACATTAAGAACGTGGTGCTAACAGAACGTCAACTGTTCTCCTAAATAGCTTGTACAAATAACCGTTGCAAAAACTACATAATTTGTGCATTGCAAACAATTACTTAAAATATTGAACTGACAAGACAAAGAAAATAAGTACATACTGTTTAAAAAAATTAATCGTAAAAAATCTTTAAACCATGACCTATTTTACTACATAACCATAGTTGGATTTTTTTATCTTTGCAGCTATGTCATAGATGTACAGTTAAAGCTTATACTTAATAAACTTAACGTTACATATATATACATATGTTAGAAAGAGGTACTAAGTATAAAGTTTATGAGTAACTCCGGAACTAAGTTTAGACGTACTAATTTAATAGTGTGGCAAGGAGAGATAACGAGGAGATAAGTTGCATATTTTTGATTGAGATTAATATGTAGCTGCACTTCTTTATTTATTAGTTGGGAAGGTTGTGTGTTTTACAGTAATTGTTATTTTTATATCTTTATAAAAAACAGTTCTTTTGACAGCTATTTTGTCATAAGTCGTCATAGGTCGGTAAGTCTATATACCTTTCGTTTTAATAATAGCTGAAGTTAATTAAAGTTTTAGATACTTTGATTACAAAAGTATGCCGGGCCGTAAACTGCGACCGCAATCACATCAAATGGTGCTAAGCCTTTTAAGGTATTTTGAACGCGAGAAAGAACATAGAGTTCCTTCAATATCATTAAATGCTGTTCAAGAAGTGAGTGTATTTATATTAGCTAATGTTGCATAGTATGAACCACTTTATTTTAGGGGGTAGCTGAAGCCCTTAATATTAGTTTGCGAATTGTGTACACTGTGAAGAAACGAAATACTATAAATCTAATTCTTTCTTCACCAGTTCAAAACGACATCGTAAGAAATCTAAAACTACTGACCGCGACGAACGCACTAAAATGGAAGTTAGGAATACATTGTACGATATGTATAAGCAAAGTACTACTTCAGACGTTTAGTTTCAATTAGGGCAATAATTGTTTATAATTTTAGAAAAGCATGTTACTGTTAAGTTATTGAATAAGGAATTGAAAAACAAAATTCATGTAACGTTAATAACTAGTTCTTTGCGTTCTTTGCCTTTGCATTTGTGTTTTAAATTTAAAAAGGAAGACAATAGAAGAGTTTTAACCGAAAAGTTTAACATCACAGCAAAAAGATTTATTTCTTAAAAAAATATATAAAGAAAATTTGGAATCGCCACTTAGAAGGGAGGTTATCTTTTTAGATGAAACTTGGATTTTTTCAAAGAGAAGCAAATGCAGGTCATGGCAAGATGGAAATACAAAAAGTATTAGAAAGCCTACAAGGTACGATGGCAAGCGATTTATTGCGTTATATGAAGGCACTGGCTCTGGATTTGTCCGAGACGCTAGTTTAATCTTTGCAACAAAATCAAAGACATCCTATTATCACGGAGACATGAATAGTGAAATGTTTACAAAGTGGATAACTGAAAAATTAATACCAAATCTTGAAGAACTTTCATTAATTCTGTTAGATACTGCTTCGTACCATAGCGTTTTAGTTTTGAAAGAAACTACGTCATCCTGGACTAAAGACGCAATTTCCGAGTGGTTAAGACGTAATTATATTACATATGAGACCACAATGCATAAAGTAGATTTACTGTTAATAATGAAGCTACATAAAAAGGAAAAAATGCATGTTATTGATGAAATATTACGGAAACATGGCCATGAAGTTTTACGGCTTCTTCCTTACCATTGTGAGTTTAATGCCATTGAACTTATATGGGCGAAAGCGAGCAATACTTTAACAAAACTATAGGTAGGGAGGGTAACAATTATGAAAAAGTAGTTGAAATGTGACGGGAATCTTTAAACCAATGCGATCAGGTTACTTGGGAAAATTGTATTCGCCATACAAATAAAACTATCAATGATCATTACAGATGCAGCTCCATACATGTCGATACTTCTGAAACGGACAGTAGTGATAGTGGTAATAATAGCGATAAAGAAAACTAACATGTTTTATTTTATTATAAATTTCTTACATAAATGTTGAATTTAGTTATAAGTACAATATATACATAATGTACAAGTTTATTACATAGGTAATTAAATTTTTATATGTATAATTTATTGCGGATGAATAAACCTACCCTAATTAGGGGACTGTTAAAGTATCGTAGATTTTGTGTTTTACCAAATTAAGTTATTCTGGTTGATCAATGCTTTTTTCAAAACGCACAGTTGCATTGCTACTATAACCTAATTAGTATTTTATTTAAATGCCAAGATGCCTATTGGTCTATTACCATCTTCAGCCGATAACTTATCAACCTATTCAAATATATCCTCCAATCTATACTATGGTCACCAAGTACATACACTCTCAAGTATATAGGATGATACTATCTTACTTCCAATTAGTTAATCATGTGGATTTAGGCTTGCTCCAATTAATTACAAATTACAAAAATGTAAGTTATGTTCATGTTATAATTTTTGACAAGTTTAGCAGATTTTTATTGAACTAGTAGCAATTTAACTTTAATACAGTAAACACTCATTTGATTTATATTTATATTTATATTATTTATGGTTGAGTTATTCGCAGCCAAAGTTCTCTAAGAGTTATTATACCACATTTGCAGTATGAAGTAGGGAAATGTTGTACATCCCAACAAAGTTGCTGGTGAGCACTCCTTGCCGATTATTCTGCATTATGCGACGTAGTATTCCAAGCATCTCCCAGTAAATGTTTGCATTTATTGTTTCGCTTCGTCATAAATATCCACCAGTAAAATACTGTGTTTGTTCCAAAATACTGTGCAGATATTTTTTCGGTTTGTCAAGATTCGTTTGACCTCTGTTCCTGTTGATGACGAAGTGTACCTTCACTTAATCAATTGTCGTTTTGTTTCGGAGGTTTCATAAGCTACCCGCGTCTCATCCCCAATCACTATATTGATAAGAAAGTCTTTACTTTTATCATCGTAACGTGTCAGAAGCACGAGGGCATTTTCGTAGCGCTCATTTTGGCACCCAACGAAGATAAAGTTTGCGAATACCCACTTTTTTATGAACAACTTCATAAAGAAGTGATCTTAAATTTTCAAGAAATTCCATAGAGGTAACAGTAATCGTAAACCTACCGCTTTTTTAACCTTTTCTTCAATTACATGAAACAGTTAATAACTAACTAAAGATGGACGTCGACTTCGTTTGCACATTATCACGTACTTCATTGAACTGTCTAAGCCATCTTCTTAATATTGGACTTGCTATCACACTTTCGCCGTAAACTTCACAGCTTTGTTGATGAATATGGACTGCTTTAATGCTCTTCGCATTAAGGAGACGAATTACAGACCTAATCTACAAGCGGCGGGATTTTCAATTAACTTCACCACTACAAACAAATACCATGAAACTTACCTGGCACTCAACTAATCCATAATGAAGCCTACTCCTTTTGAAATGGCAAGGCAAGTACTGCGCATGCGTGCAACTGCATTCGCGTCGTTGCAATGTTAGGAAATACAAACGTAGCTTACTTTGTGGACGCACATTAAATGATATACTATAGCTGGATACATTCTTGAATTCTTTATATGATTTTAAAATTTGTTGGCAATTTAGCAAATCAGGTTCTGTGACAGACTCCTAGCCTATCTAAAAAGAACTGCAGTCATTTTGATGGTGGGGTGGAATTACTAGGTCATAAACTCGGAAATCGGGAGGAGTTGTTAGTCGGCCATTTTGTAAGTGGTCGGGAGTCAATTAGATGTAGTTAAGGTGGGCACGGCTTCGTGTAATCATACTGTGGCGTGTGATTTGTGTGTCGAAGACGGCTATTTTGTTTGTTGGCGAATTTCAAGGTGATTTGAAGTGTGTCGTAGGCATGTAAGCTTAATATGTAGGAGAAGGACAGTTATTGGGTTAGACATATACAGTTTGAAGTGTGATGGAGGAATGTAATAGGTCGGAGGTGGGCAGAGATTTGGATTGCTTGAAGTGTGTCAAACAGCAATAACATACGGGTTGGAAGTGCGCATGAGTTGTAACCCAAATACTAATACTTAATAATAATAATAATAATAATAGTATTTATTGTAATACCAGAATTAAAACAAAAAATACATTTAATATTTTCACAATAATGATGAATCCACAAAGTCAAAGACTGTGCGTGGGTTGTAAGTAATTTAATTAATATTAAAGAAATATTATTTGAATAATTTCTGATAACCCAAAAATAAAAA
>JAHWXV010084689.1:0-14858 GCA_024586415.1 Phrixothrix hirtus
ACTACACTTTTAACTTGTTTTTCACTTAACTTTCACTCACTTGGCCTCTTATCGGCGTCTTCTCGCGGAGCGCTTTACAAACGCGTCCGTTCTCGTGCCGGGGACGATCAAAGATAATTTGTTGATTTTGTTTTCTTCGCACCTTGATTTCCGTTGCAAATCCCCCATGGCAACCGTCCTCCGCTTTGCTTACTGACGTGTTATTTTAATTTTGGTTTTCAGCACTCTAGTTTTTATTGCACTTAACGCTTATCTAAATTTCTTTATAAAATAATGGACAACAAAATTTACTTATTTGCGTAGTTACTGTATTCACAATTTTGAAACTTAATTCTAATCTGGCATATATATATTCTTATTCTTTACATTAACCTTACTAAATTTTATTTTAATTCTAATTTTAACGGTTTAATAACTTCAGGTAAATTTTACCTCATTTTTGTTTTTAAATTCGTATGACGTTATCTAAATTTGGATTTACATTCAATAAACTTCCTTTAGGTATTGATTCCACTTCTTTTGTTAGCGATTGTTCAGGTATTTTTAAATTTACGTGAATCGCCGGTAACTGGTCAAATTGGACACAGCAATATGTACATATGTATATGTATGTATGTATGTATATCCTCGTGAGACCGAGCGTCCATTTTAATGGACGTATAGAATTTAGTCGAATGTAATATAAATACGAAAAATACCGTGTTTAGACCTCGATGTACGTTTAGATGCATATATGATAGCGACACCTTGCATGTAATTTTATATGTAAAAAATGAATTATACTGTAGTTTTCCATATTTCAACTGAGCTATGGTTGCAAATAAACGTGTGAAACTTGATGGTAAGTAATTTTATCTATTTTAATGAAGTTTATTATAAAAAACCTAATTAAGTAAGAGTTTAGATACTAACCCTTGTTATTTAGTAAGTAATATTATGTTTCATTTCACTACTATTTTATTATGCAAGATGTTCATTGTTCATTTAAATGGACATTGGATTTTAATGACCACAAAATACTTGCAAACGATATTTTGTAAATTTTACATTTTTCATACTTTTTCTCATATTTATAATAATTTTTCAGCAATGTTAGGTACGAATAAATATTTAAGACTAGAACGGGATAATGAAAAGATCTTGGAACTGGTTCATGCGGATTTGTCAGAAATTGAAGGGCATTCAGAAGAAGAAAGCGATATAGAATTGAATATTTTTTCAACAAATAATCAATCTCAGGAAAGAGAGAACACAGAGTACCCAGAAATTGTTGATGCTGACCATGAATTTAGTTCTGAAGACGAATTGCCATTAAATATCATAAAAGAACAGTTAAATGAAAACAAACGTAAAAACTTTTCCAAAAATTCTTGGAAAAAGGAGACCAAGTATGAGCTTAATTAAGTTTTTATTTTGAACTATTCCTCTTATTTCTAGTTTCATTCCATGCAATTTCGATTTTACTGAAAGTCGTGACTTTGGGGAACAAATGAGGCACAGAAGGGTTGAAGATTAAATCGCTATGTATTTCGATAATAGCCCTTTCCAAAACTTTTGCGATCTCTAAATGTATCACTTTCTGAAATGAAAGAATTTTTTGGAATCTCAGTGCTCATGTCTTGCTTACAATACCCACGCATTAGAATGTACTGGGCTAAAACAACAAAAGTAAACAGCATTGTAAATGCTATGACAAGAAATCGATCTTATACAATTAGATCAAATTTAAAAATTGAAATTGACGGAAATGGATCTGCAGAGGTACGGAAGAGAAACAGATTTTGGAAAGTTAGGCCGCTTCTTAAAACAATTAGAGAAGGTTGTCTTCTATTGCCTCGAGAAGCTACTGTTACAATAGATGAACAAATCATCCCCTTTTCAGGGACGTGTTCTGCAAAGCAATATGTTAGAGGAAAACCCAACCTAGAAGGACTTAAGAATTTTGTTTTAGCAACACCATAAGGCCTGGTATTAGATTTGAATTATACCAAGGTAAAAATACTTTTCTTCAAAATGGTAAAAAAATCTTGGAGCTGGGGGTTCTGCCGTTGTTAGACTTAGTCAAACATTGTTGCCAGGAACATCCATTTATTTTGATAGGTACTTCACTAGTATAAGTTTACTAGAGTACCTTCATAATAATAATTTGTACGGAGCAGGAACTGTTATGAAATCCAGAGTTCCTGCTGTAGTAAATTACACCCATGAAAATGTCATGGCAAAAATGCCACGTGGAATGTCTGAGCAAAGTGTTCGTAACGATGGCAAGATTGTAGCAGTTCAGTGGCATGACATGAAATCTGGAACTTCAAGATCAATGCAGAAGATGGTCTAAAAAAGACTCGCGCTGTGAAAATGTACCACGTCCTTGTATTGCATTAAAATACAATAGCTGATCGAATGATTAGTTTTTATCGAATGAAAGCTAGGACAAAAATGGACTGTGAGAACTATTTTACATTGTTTTGATTTAGGAATTTCTAATTTCTGAATTTTATGTAGAAAAGAGAAGTCACAATTTCAAGAACGTTCAATGCAGTATTTGGATTCTAAATTAGCCGTTGCAAATTATTGGCTTACTTCTTTTGATGCAAAGGATATTATAAATGATACCATCAGATCAGTTGGAACTAGAAGTAATCCTAGTGGCAATATTTTCTTGCCCTTAAATGAAAATATATCACCTTTAAAGCGGAAAAAACTTTACATCTACCAGAACTTGCATCGGAACTAAAAAATTCTGTTAGATGTAAAACTAGAGGTTGTACCAAAAAAACTAAATTTCTTTGTAACACTTGTAATTTATTTTTATGTATAACAGCTAGAAATAATTGTTTTAAGCATTTCCATGAAAAGTTCTGAATTACATGTTATCATATCTTTGTAGACCCTAAGACCGCTTGTCTATTTAAATGGACACAACTTTTTTTGTATTTAAAAATAAAAATATAAATTTTTTATAAAATCAATGCATTTGTTTATTGATTTTTGTTGCATGTTTTGTAAATAAATGAAATTCTTACCTTACAACGAGTTTGGGTCTCAGGAGGATATACATGCACCGTCAATTTAAGGTTTTGTACATTTGAATTTTGTATTCATATATGAATGTAAGTACACATCGGATGTTGAAAAAACTGCTTATCAATATTTTAGTTGTATTTATATTACATGTATTTGCGTAGGTATATAATATAGTAAATTATACTATTATGTCAAATTTAGTGAAAACTTGTAAATGTGCTACCTTCAAGTGCGTATTTACGAGAAACGAATTTTATATACGTTGTACATAATAGAGAATGGTTGAAGTGTCTTTTAGAATACTATATTACTATTTCGGCGATGCTGAAATTCCATGATTTGAGAAACCTGTTGTGTTTTTCCACAGCCTTTCCAGCAAATGGGCAATTCCACTTCTTGGACACAACATATAGATTACATAATTTTTTTCTATACTATGTAAGTTGTACCTAACTATTATTGTCATTTACATATTTATTATTCATTTATTTGTATTTTAAATGCTTCATTTAATGTAATTGTCGTATATTGTTGTAAAATGTATTAAAATAGTTATGATTGTCGAATACAATTTTTTTTATTTTATTATTTTATGTTCTGATGCTTTCAATTTTTTTAATAAATGAAGAACTTTACAAGTGTGGTGTTTCTTTTAGTTAAACAATTATTTAATTGAAATATTTCTAATTTTTGTTAAATCCATTTAGACTTATTACACATTTATTGTAACTTACATAAAATTATTAGTGCTTGTTGGTAAAGTTCGTACAGGTATTACAAAAAAATAATACTGTATGCACTATACCAACAATAACTATTAATTTCGTATGAGATACACTAAATATATTCCTCACGAAATACTTCATTAATTACTTACTAATATAATTTTTTGTTTAAAATGTTTATGTGGCGTTGCATGATAACCATGTAACGTGAGCTGTTATGTCGTCACTTAAATCACAATGAAACGTTTCGTAAAATAATTAAAAATAGTGAGAAGTCAAAGCATTGTTGCAAAATATTTAGGAACCGAAAAGGAATCATCATCTAATATGGCGTTGATAACAAAAAAACATCCCAAGCTTGCATTTTAAAGCATTAATTTAAGGTACACCTTTAAGATACATTAAAAACGATGCAAAAGCTCTCCTCAGTGCCCTGGTACAAATTGATAACGTTACAATTCCAAGCTAAACAATAAAAAATAGAATTTATGGTCAAACGTCGATCTTATTGTTTTAGTATAATCCAATAACCATTTTGCGAGGATTGAAAGTGAAACCAACAACGACGTCGCGCGGTCTGATGAATGAATAATCTTCGATTACATTCCCTGATTCACAAAAGCACCGTCAATAGAGCTGACCTGATAATCCTCCTGAAATAAATCATCAATTACTTGCTAATAGGATTTGTTTGCAGGAACACAATATTATTCAAATTTCAGGAAGTTAAAAGTTCTTAATAAAGAATATCTACTTGTTCTTAACGCATTAGTTTGAAAAGTAGAAGTGTACTTAGTTACCAATAATTTATCTATTGATACTGCTGCTCAATATTTCTTTATATAAAAGACATGAGAATTGGTAAGTAAAAGTTATATATTGGTGTATACCACTACGTTATTTACGGTAAAAATTTAGTTTACATTAGGAAGCAAATTTTTTACAAAGGTATAAACAAATAATTTGTTCTATGTAACTAAACATTTCGTAGGCAGTATTCAAAATAAGCATTTATTTGATACATTGTGGATTTATTGATATCTAATAAATCGTTCTCTGGGTGTGGTAGATCTAACTGTGATGATCTAATCAACTCCATAAATTAAATTTGTGAACAACTTGCCTGCAAAAATATCGTCTCTAGCATTTATTTTGATTTAAACAAAGCTTTTGATGTAGTTGATAATAAATTACTATTAAAAAATTGGAAAGTTGTGGATTTCGTGGCAAAAGTTTAGGCTTGATAAAGTTGTCACCTTTCTGATAGATAATAAGCAGTGGTAATAAAATCTTACAATAAAGAGGTCATTAGTGAAGTTAATTCTTCTTATGTTAAACTAAATTAAGGTGTCCCACGGTGATCTATATCAGGTTCATTACCTTTCACAATATTTGTCAATGACCTTTATAGAAGTATGAGTAATTATTTTCTTTATTAATATGCTGATGACACTACATGTACGATATCACAAAATTTAGTGGAGAATTTAACTAATCATTGATCTAAATGTATTTACGACATGGTTAATTGGTTTGAAGTAAACTAATTGGAACTTAACACCAAAAAGCTAATCTATTGGTACTTAATCGTTTAGATAGATCGTTATCAGTAAGGGCAGGTAAAGAATCATTAAGACATTCAAACTGTACTAATTATCTTGGTTTGATGGTTGACCATAAATTGAGTTGCCCCAGTTAGATATCCACCGTTATCTTAAAATTAAATTCTACATGTTTCGCCATTCGATATTTAAAAGATGAATTTGACTTCACTGCCATAAAGATATATTGCTTAACATATGTACAAAATATTTTGTTTTAGTTTCAGCCAATGGAATTTGAAAAAGTATTTATATGCCAAAGGATGGTCATAAGAACAGCTTTTCAAATATCTAATCAAACTTCTTATAGAACTTATTTCCAGCAACTTCGTGTTTTGACAGTTCCATCGCTATATATTTTTTTGATTGCTACATACACTAAAAGGAACATGAAAGGTTTCATAAAACACTCTCAAATTTATAATAAAATGAATACTAGAAATAATTATTGTCTTAGGGCCAGTACTTTCAACTCCGGTTAAATGTAACCTCGGTTAATACCCATAATAACCATTGTCAGCACAATAAGAACCAAGGCAAATAACTGCTGATTAAATTTAACGGGAAATGAAAGTACCGGCCCTTAGTATACCTATGCATCACACACAAACTATAAGGTGTTAACATTAAATTGTATTAAAAATTCCAATAAAGTTCCAGTTCAAGTTAATGCTCAATCGTTTTCGATTATGGTTAAACAGCATTTAGGTAAATTTTTAATTAATATATTATAGTTTAAATGAATTTTTCGCTACTCCTATAATTTTAAGTACATGATATCCAATTGTGCATCACTTTATTAAATTTGATAATAAGTTATGACATTGCTTTGTTCACAATGTAAATTTACAGCAATAATAGTATATTATGCAACAAGTGGAAGAAGTCGCATTTCAATTGCAAGATAGTTTTGTTCACTAGTGAGATGGCGTAACCAACAAGCCAGTGAAAAAATGTTCCAGCAATTGAAATGCCTTTTTCCGCGTGCTGCATGTACTATTTTTTTCTACACAGCTTTGAAATAAATTAAAAACAGAACTTTATTGTGCAAACTGCACACCATAAGCGAATTACGCATTGACAATTCAATTATGTTTTACGGTAACGTTGACTTTTATACAGAAATATATTATGGCATGCTATTTTGCAATGCGTTTATTTATAACAAATGATAGTCGTCAATTTCAACCACATCAGCAATCGATGGGTGAATGACACACTTCAATACTAACGAGTAGAAAGATTATGTTGTTATCAGTGGATCTTAAGAAACTAAAAGGTGATAAAATAAATCGTCAATTGTAACTGTTCTGGAAATTTTTCTTGTGTGAAATATTCAACAGAATTACAGATTTTTATTTCTGCGCCCTTGCATTGCCTCAGAAAGTTGACCTATAGAAAGAATTGCCCTAAAACATTAAATTTTGTAAACTATCGCAAGTATGTAGTACCAGGAATACTTTTTGACAAATCAACATATCGTTTCCATAACAAAAGTTTTAAACTTGTCAATATCAATAAAAAGGTCACCTGAAACTCCATTTTAATGCTACTGGATTGTGCCGTCGAACTGGTAACTTTTTAATCGACACGGTATACAATATGCATAAGTTGTTTAACAAACCTTATCCAGCCGTTCAGTGTTAAGCCAAATCAAAAATTTGAAGATTCAAGTTCTTTTTGTAACCCTCAATCAATTTGATTCAGATTTGACAGAGTTACGTGACAGATGAAGAACATTTAGTTTGAAGCAGTTTCAGCCATAGTATTAGAAATCTCAGCGTAGGCTATGGTCATTAACAACTTGTATTCGTTGGAGAGGATTTTATTTCCAAATCCTATTATAAAAGTATTTAAATAGTAAATATGATTGTTTGTGTGGCCTGCTTCTGGACGTAATAGCTCAAAACTTTCTTATTTGGACACATATTTTGTATTTCTACAATAACTAAACTAATGGTGGACATAGGTTCTGCCATAAAATCACTTGTGACCTATTTCGGTCATAAAGTCAATTGCAAAGGAACTGCAGATATCATAAATATATCAGAATACGTTATATACACTATGGATTTCTGCTTGAACTGGCTGTATTCATGCGCCGAACCCCCATTTACAGGCTAACTGAAGTTGTTTAGGAAGTCCATGTAAAACTAGTTACATTAATTTGTGATTCAACAACCGTACTAACTCTATGACTCAACAATTACTTCACATGTACTCCTACCCCTTCTTCAGATATTAAAACGGCTTCCGTAGTTAGATAATATTTTTCTTTGATAGTTCTTATTGTGTTGTACGCTTGGAACGTGAATTTATTATATTAAACCTTCGTAAGATTTAACTCGATTATCAAACGTGAAAAGTTTTCAGGTCTACACGAAATTGGTGTATTTTGAACATCCGGCCAAAATTTCCAGGTGCGTAAGTTGAAGAACGTTTTCTCATTTCCTAGGTTTTCCTCCATTGTGACATTTACTTACTTTCAGATAAAGGAGGTTTCTCTCTGGCTGCACAACCTATAGAGGACGTCCATTGAGGATGTTTTGGTTGGTATTAATACAACTTCTCCGCTGTTTTGATTTTAAATAGGAGACTCGCTGTTTTCGGCCCATTTTATACCTATAACTATTGTTATATATAATTGCACGCTTTCAAATGTAAAATCTCAACAGGGACAGAAAAATATTTAGAAAATGTAGGGAAACGTTAGTTTAGAATATAGATTTTAGAATCCTTATCTTACGCTAACTGGAGCAAATTGGAGCAACTCTAATTTTTAGATTCACATACAACAAGATTGTACGTTTTCAAGTAAAATTTGTGGCCCGTTTGGCAGTACTTTTTTTATAATTGAAAAGAGATTTAGGGATTAAGGTAAAACTTCAATATCTTGCACGTAAAAGTTATAAGATAATTGTCTCGCTTAGTTTAACTCACATAATTACCATTGTATTATTCATACCTGTAACTTACTTCGGATAACGCTATCCAAATTAAAATGTTCATGTATTTAGCATGTAAACACAAATGTTTCTTTATGAACTATGTACAGGAATAATATAATAACTATAACAATATTTAAATACAAGAATATTACCACTCCAGCAACGTACCATAATCTGATTAAGAGTAATATTTGAATTATATTATAACATTTTCAGGTAGCCTGAGAATGCATCCAACAGTACAGCATTAAACCAACAATTCGTAGAAACTTTGTTTTTACCAATGGTGGCCGGTTTCAAGTCCACAGCGGTATGTTGCAGGATCTGTTTAGATTTGCAACATTTGCGATGCACCTTCACCCAAAATTTTATTAATATGGCTTTCAAAGGTAATAGATTTGGATTGACTATAACTTATGACGCCTATTCATTTGATTTTGATTTTTCTAAAATATAAACTCGCTGTGCCACCTATAATTGCAAGTAATGGAAAAAATGGTGAACTGCGTTTTGCAATAAAATTCATTATTCCACGCTGATAATTTGAACATCTTTTTGGTCTAAAAATCACACATGGAGAATTAAAGGCGCCTACTTTGTATTGTGGTCTTGTGGCTTCCTTAATTATCGGGTGTCATCGGCCTGCTGTCGCGTTCACACTAGACGACCCTAGCCGATTGCATTCGCGTGTTTGCCTGGTTCTCTGCAAAACGCCCGGCCTGTCATGTGGCTCGAAGGATTTTAAATTTAAAATAAATACTAACTTGCGCCAACAAAAAGGGAATAAATGAAATCAAAGCGAAATAAGGGAAGAAAATACATTTTATAAGAGAGAATAAAATAATTTGGAAATTTATTATAACTTAGATACTGTAAAATCTGTTAGGACATAGAAAACAAGCACAGTTATCTATTGGTCCATGAAGTGTACCTGCAGCTGTTCTTACAGTCACTACGTATGGTTATCGGTTCCCGTATAAACCTTCACGACTCTTCATAGGACCCACTGCATTGGAGGTTTTAATTAATTTATTATGAGAATCAGGGTATTTTCTTTTATGGTTTTGAGATCAGTCTACTTAGCACACTGCTGCATTCAAGTACCGTTTGCTCCAAAGGTACAAGTGAAGTCTTTGCAAAAGCTACCAACAAGATAACGTATTGAGTTAGCATGAAGAATAGTTAGGTTCATGTGGAGAATTCAGGGCCCCTAGAGCGTAAAAGTGTCCTGGAGTGAGCAGAAGAAAGCCATTCAAATCGAGACTCTTTAAATATAAACGCATAGAATTCAAGGTAACCTCCACCTAGCAGATGAAGGTTATAAATTCTTCGTAGGTTAACCTTTGTTGGCTTACTACTCGGAGGAGATTGGCTTTGACGGACTTAACAGCGGCTTCGCTTAAATAATTAATATGAGGAGCCCTATCAGGCGAAAAACACCAATTTATATTAAAGTATCCACAAGATTATTTGGAGTATTCAGAAGGTGACTTGCTGGCAGCAACAAAGTTTATGCCGTAATCGGAAAAACATAGGATACTCTACAGCGTCTAGCGATTAAACTTTAAAATGCTGCTAGAGAGGCTTCACCAGATAAGTTCGAAACCAATTCTAGATGAATTGCCTTTCGCACCTCTGCATTTACCCATAGTAATGAAAAGGTATCAACAGTAATCTATTGCGACCTTGGAAGATGCCTTAAGCTGTGAAATTTTATGAGTTTAGTACCTTTAGTATCTTTAATGGTAGACATATATTACTTCTGGAGGATTAAATAATTGATATTTAAAAGTTCATGTATCAAATCACGGATAGAAATAAAAAAATCTGGTGTAAGACAACACACGATTTTCTCTTATATATTTTAGATATGCCAATAAGGCCCACAAATAATTAAAAAATTGTTTACGTTTATCTTCGGATCGATCATTGCAACAGTCACCCATCCAAATTTCTGGACACACAAGACGCCACAAAGGTTTACCCACATAAACTTAAATTAATTTTTTCAAAGAAACGGAGAAGTTCATATAAAAAATCATTAAATACTTTAAAACTCTAGCAATTTTTAAAGAAATGCTGCAGCAGTATTCAAGAAAATTATAAAACATTGAACTTCTTGCCGTTTATGTGGGAATTGAATAAAACCTAAATATAAAATTTAAATTTTCTACAACGCTTTTTGAGATATATTGCTAACAACTTCTACTTTACGTACTTACGGCGAATCGGTTTTCAGAAATTTATTAGAGACATCAGTTCCTTCGCATAAAATGGAATTAAATGGCCATAGTCCAGTCGCCAGAGGTTTTTACCTCGCACTAATAGGAATCACAACGAGATCTTCAGAGATAGTTCCTTGTGACTGTAAAAAAAGGGAAATAAGTTCGCTAGGGTAGAGGGGGTGAGCAAAGCTCACAAAAATGACCTCAAAGGTGCAAACATTTCGTTTTTATGAAAAATTCGGAAAATATGCAATTTAGAGGAAAAAGTATAGATAACAAAATTGAAGAGGCGAAAATTCTGCATAAAAATGGTTTTGATAAGTTTTTACGTCCGTTAATAATTTACTTGTAAAATATATTTGTAGTGTGCGCGTAATCGCATTCTTAGGCGCAGTGCGGGAAATACTACTGAGCAAGAATGTAGGGATATCCAGGTGCGAAAATAGCTATAACTTTCTAAAGAATAATCGTACAAACGAAATTGCTTTAAAGATGAAGACTGGAGATTTCAGATGGATATCAAATGTTTTAGTTTTATTTACTTCCTTAGCCGAAGAAAAGCTAATTCAAGAGGGGGACAAATATGTTTATGATGAATAAGTTAGGTAAGTAAAAGGTCTTTAGGATTATGATTTTTAGACATCATTAATGAATGTGAGAACATCTAAAAATATTTTTAACTTATCGGTATAAAATGAAGTCATCTCCAAATCAGCAATTTTTTCAATTCTTTTTGGTTGATGAGAATTGCATACGTATAATCTAATAAAATTGTGACAAATTAACTTATGAAAAAAACAAAGCCTGCATTTGAAAGATGAAAGTATCTACTTTTGGTCTGTATAGTAAACATTTTTTAAATATGCCCTAATTTCATTTCAATTACAAAAACAAGAAGCAGTCTTAAAAATGTCCATTTTTCCTCTCAGAAATTCTTTTTATTGAATATATATATTGTTTTTTGGATAAAACCTACGGTAAATGGAAGAAAAACTTCTATACTTTAAAGTGTATGTAATGAGAACTTCTCGACGAGAGTTCGGGTATAAAAGGCATATGGATTTGGAAATGGATACAATGAGAAGCTGTACGGTAAGCTAGTGCACAATCCTACTGACCTCGAGATGTCGAGTCGTCAGGCTGACAGTGTATATATAATTATATATAAAACTAGTTATGCACAAAAAACAATAATCGGGCGTTCAGGAAAGCGTTTTTATCTTACCGCGCAATTTAACACTTCAAATATTGAATTTTACGAGTAAACCATTAACCGGACATAAAAACCCATTAAAATATTTTTTGTGCAAAATTTTCTTCTCTTCAATTTTGTTATGTACATATTTTCTACAATTTGCATATTTTCTGACTTACTCATGAAAAAACAAATTTTTGTACTTTTGAGGACTTTGCACACCCCCTACCCTGCTTAGGGATCGTGATAACTCCACCACTAAAAAATTCAGCGAGAGGAAAAAAATCTGTTGAGATATCCATGATAGGATATGAATTCATTAAATTCATATCCAAATATTCAGCATTAAGGGAGCCCATGGTGGTCTTGTTTATATTAGATTATGCAAGTGTATAGATACTTAACTTGTCTGTATACGCAACTTAATTTATTACCGAAGGCATAAGTTCGTCGTGGAAAGTTATTAAAATATTTTAATTAGGTATTATACTAAAAATTGTTCGTTCCTTGCTTATAGTCTTAAATGTTATAATGTTGCGTATTGGAAAAGCAATTTATCAAGGTGGACTCTATTGGAAACTTCGCCATATTGTTAATAATTATACAGCAAATTTTATTTATTTTTTAATTTTGAATAATATTATTAATAACCAATCCGATCTAATGTACAAAGATATATCCTTCAAATTAATTATAAAATTAAAAGAATTTCAGTCTTTGATAAATTGAAAATTATAGGCCAGCCGTTCTAATAAATTTAAAATATTGAAATACGCACGTGTATAAGTAATGAGACTATGGAACTGTATTTACTAAAGTTATAAAGTTTTATGTAATGCTTTCTCCAATTGCTTATTTTTAGAGAAAAGTTATAATGTAAATCTTACGTTATTCAAAGCAAACGGATATAATACGCCATATATTTTTAAAACACGGGCTAGCGTTCTTCATCTGTTTTATGGGCGAGATTTAGAAAAAGATAAATCTGCTTGCATTACCAAGGCAAAAAGTGATGTAGATATCACTTTAGACCCAAAGATTTGCATTACCTTTTATCGTATATTACATTTAAGGTAATTCAAGATTTATACTGGTGTGTATTTAACTTTCAATTTTTTTTGTCATTTATACGCAGCTAACCCATAATATAAAAAAATATTAAAGAAAATGTATTGAATATAACTTTAAACCTTTTAATCTTAATAAATTGAACGAGTATTTTTCCAATCAGTTTGATAATAGCACTAACAAAATGAATAGAGTAATTTATAAAATTTGCATTTTATGGTAATCACTAAACAATTACGGAATCGTTATTTAAAATAAGTAGTATATGTGCTGACCTTCTGAATAAATTTACCGCGAGGGGACAAAGCAGGCCGGGGACGAAGTAAGATTTTCCTCCCCCTTTACAGGTTTTCCGGTTGTTCTGGCATTTGAAAGTAAAATAGGCACAAGAGTGAGAGATGTAAATGTTAAGTATGTGTGTAGATAGGAGAAAGAGAATGTGGGAGTGGCGCACCTATGGAGTTTTCCGGGTATTGGTTAGGGTGAACTCGAAGTGTGAAGATATAGTGGAGTGATCCGGATGTAAATGTAAGAAAGAAAGGGGCATGTCTCAATAAGTAGCAGCAATCGAGTATGCGTGGTTAAGTGAAAGATTGTCGCTTCATATATATGAAGATTTCCGGGTGTTAGTTAGGGTGAGCTCGAAGAGTAGGGTTATAGTGAAGCGAGAAAGATGAAACTGTAAGAGGTAGTGGGACGTGTGTGGATCATTAGTAGGGATTTACTAGACGTAACTAAGTGAGGGATTGTCGCCAGTGTCTTGTTTGTATCATATTAGCATACGCTGAAGTAACAAAATGGGGCTCCAACATGCATAAATAGTAAAAGCCAGGTATATATAAAACAGCGCCACACCAATTCAATATTAAATAAGCAAAGTTTATAAAACTATGCGCTTCATATATGTGTGTATGCATAGTAATGTGAGCGTAATTAGCATATGTTTGTTGCTGAAGTATACGCTTTATGTACATGCGTACATTATATTAGGCTAAATTGCGCGCAGACACGAGTCGAGCATACTCAGCATGTAAAGTATTGGGGTACTTCACATGTGTGTTGATAAGAAGATGTCACGGTTGATTGATTGCTGTTCTTAATTAGTTGCTGCGATAGAGTAAGCTAGATAGCTAGAAAGGGAGATGGTTGAATATTGACCAATTACGTAAGATACTTTAATGATTTTTTAATGGTCTAAGGCTTTATTTATGATTTTTGTAAGGATAGCTTAATTTTTATTGCATACTAAGTTTTTAAGGTGTTACATAACTGCTTCGGAATTAAAACGTTAAAGACTCTATGTACATTTTACTAGTTAAGTAAGTTTTAAATTTTATATACCGAAAAATATGATTATTTCTTCAATTTTAGAGTACAACAGTACTAGAATTTTCCGCAAGCGAGAAATAAATAAAAATTATAGTTTCCGCTAAGTAACACGAATAAAACTGCTTTTTGTTTTACAAATTAATTGAGGTATGTTTTAGATACCGAAAAGTATGATTGTTACTTCAATTTTAAAATACAACTGCAACTAGAGCATTTGTGGGATGGATATACATAAAAATTAAAATGTCCGTTAACTATCACAAATAAAACAGCTTTAAATTGTACAAGTTAAGTCAGGTTTAGCATTAAGGTATCGAAAATTATGATTCTTTCGAATTTTAACACCTATTTTTGCTCTAGATATCTTAAACTTTTACTATTTAAGTTTTTACTCTGCACATAAACTAATATCGATAGATGAAATAATTGTAGCGTAAGAATAATTCTTTTGAATACCGTTAGAGGGCACTTTACCCAAACTGCCAAATTTGTTTTGTTTGACACATAATATAATAAACAATACGTCATTTTAAAGGCAATAAAAAACTTTAAAAACAATGTACTCTTTGTTGAAGTCGATAAGTCTCGCTGGTTAGTCACAAATCGGCTTCAAGGTTTTCATTAGTTTATACCTTATGTTTAGTTTGCATTCAAAAATCAAATTGCCATGAATCTAATGTTATGAATTTTGACAGCTAATGCTAGTTTAATTACAAGTAGAAATAGTAAATTTTTGTTTAAAC
>JAHWXV010084690.1:0-11597 GCA_024586415.1 Phrixothrix hirtus
ACTAATTATATTAGTTGGAATAATAATTTTAATTATGATAGTTTTAGATTACGTATATGCATCGATATACTGTGCCATATTATTGTTTAAATTTACTTGTCCACTATATTAAATAAATAAAATTATAAGACCTTTTTTTTAAAAATTATTTACCTCGCGCGGAATTGTCGCACGCGATGAATTGTGCCGTGCGTGGAATTGTCGCGCGAGAAATCGTCCGCGACGAATTGTCGCGCGCAAAACTGTCGGCGAGGAATTGTCGTAGAACCGCGTATCCGTGTGGGTGCACTTGTGCAAGTTTTAATGTGAGCGTGTGTTACGGAATTATCTACCAATAAGTTTAATTGTAGGTCACTAATTTCTTATATGTAAAAAGTTTAATCAAGGTATATTACAAAACTTTGCATCCCAGCTTTGTTACTATATCATTAATGAAAAGCACAAATAAATCTATTGTATAAACGTTTAAGAAGATAGTGAAAACTTCTAAAAAAGCCAGGAATTTTAAAAATTCGATTACTGGTGGAATATAAAGATGTCTTCGTTCCACAAAATGAATTACGTTAAGTAGGCATAAGGCAACTTTTCATTCCTATTAGAGAACATCAGTATAGAATACCTGCGACAGTTTTAAAATCGACAAAGCCCAACCCTATAATTATGAGCTACGGGATGAACCTATAACAGGACGAAATGGGCTTGGGCCTTTGATGGTTGAGAGGAAAGTCGCTTACAATCAGCTGAATTAGCTCGGTGCACCGCCATCCACGGTGTAGCGTGGGGGGTTTTACCTTTTTTATTTGTAAAAGTTGAGCTAAAAATTCAGGACGCCTTCGAAGAGTTAAAAATTGGGTAGAGGTCATTATTTTGAGCGCCACCCTATTTGTTTGTCGAAACTAAAGTTTTAATTACTAAGCTAAATCGTAGTGTTAGACTTACAACGCGAGAGTGCTCCTTAAGTACTTAAATCTATTATTTTCCTGTAAGAAACTTATGGTTATAACGTATTATTAAAATTATGAAATAATAAAAGCATCTAGTTTTGTCTAAACGGTTATACAAAACAATATAACTTATACATGCCATTAGAGCACATTTAGGTTAACGATTAATGACTATCCAACTGATTCTAAACCAACGAGAAAAAAAAGAAGCGATCCCCAATCTACTTATTTAAAATCTACTTAAACTACTAACAAAATATTGACCCCTTGAGTTAAAGGTGGTCAACAATAACAATACTTAACTGTACCAACTGTTTGCCTCTACTTTAAATTGAAAAGAGTTCACTTAATTAAATAACAAAATGTTTAAGTAAGACTTGACGGTAGTAACTTCCCCAACGAATGCCTACTACGTTACCAAAAAAATATTGGGAGATGAGGGTTGAATTGCTCTTAGTGAACTTGTTGGTTTGTCAGGTGGAAGAAGGCCTTAATAACAGAAAAATGGTCACTTACTTGTGATTGCTTGAGATTCGCGACTTTAATAGCGGGATTCGAGGACTGCCTTAGTTTCTTTCCCAAACGTCCGATGACCCCTTTGGCCTATTTGAACGAAGATTACTAAAATTTGAACCAAATACTCTTCAATTCGCCAGAAGCGTCAATTAGCCTGATTCTCTACGATTCAGACAGTCAGCAGTTGATACGGGTGGCTAGTTCATATTCATGAATTCGAAAACGGCAATGACTAACGCTAATCCCACGCTGCGCTAATCCGTGCATACACTTAAGAGCTCTGGTCTCAACTAACTAATTTTGTATTTCATGACCTTGAAATTGGTGATTGTCATTTATTTATAGAAACAAACATGGTTTCGTGAGAAGCTGATGTTGTAAATTGTTTTTACACCCGTAAACCAGAGGTTTTCAAAATTTCTTTGTTATAAACGAAATCCGTAATAACCTGTAAAATACTTATTTATAAATTTTGATACCAAATGAATACTGGTATTTTACACATTTGATCATGCTATTTATTCCCTTATATAAGGGTGTTCCCAAATTAAAGATCGACGTTGTAGGAATTTCAGACGCGCTTACAAACCCTTACAATATAATTTCATAGTGGCATCCAGTGAACCCAGATTAGAAGTTAGTATAGTATAAACATTTTAGGAGACAGAGAAAACTTTGAACAAGCAGCTAATTTTAAAATTTCGAGCGCTGGGGAAAAATCAGGAAAATATTCCTTCGGTCCACAAAATGACCTGTGTTAAGTAGGCACGCAGCAACTTGGTCGATTTAAAAATTTAATGTTCTCTGATGTCTACAGTAAATCCAAATAACATTTTGCCTTTGAGAATAATTACCATAGCCACGATGCAATAGGTGTATAAGATAAGGCTCCATTCTTTGACAATTAAGAAGTAATCCCAAGTAATAGTTTGTTTATTTACAGATTTAATGTATCCAGTAAACTAACATTTAATGTGTCACTATTTTGTTGTTTAGTATTTGTAGACAGACATATTTCCAAGTTTAATTTCAATATTTCAAAATTTCAGCATAAATGTCGCCAGCGCTTAACATTAATTATCATTATTTGACTGACCAATACTACTCGCAGTTAAAAGGATAGATGCTTGTAATTCTATAAAAGAGACATTTTTACCTTATTTTTTTGAAAAGTATTTAAGATGCAAAAATAAAAACTGATAATACCTCGAAATCCTCTAGTAGATACTTAATAAAATCAAGACACTTACTTTGAGTAGCTTTTGTATTAATGAATTGTTGATTTAATCTTTGTTCAGTCATTGTTTCAATTTTACTTACTTTCTATTGATTTTTACTAGACGCACCTTTATCAAGACAATCAAGTATTCATTTATTTTTTAAGTTCTTTATCTGATACTGATAACATATTTAAAGGTTTTTGTAACTTTTCTGCCGAAATCTTCGCTCTTTAATTTTTCTAATTCTCGTTTACTGACTGTCGTGGGTTAAATAATATTCAGTTAAATGTTCACATAATTTATAGGTGTTATAAAAGCGATGTTTTTCAAATTTTTCATTCAACATTGTTCTGATTTCGACAGATTTTGGACTCATAAAGGAATAGTGCGATTAGATTTACTGTGTTATTGGTCGCCCTTATAAATTCATACAATAATTAGATTGTTTCAGGCAGCTTGCAATTCATCTTGAATACCTTCTTGTGTGGCTAAAATACTTATTACTCTCGTATAAATTCTATTAAATATTACGTAAAGGAAGAGCAATTAAGATATCGCACCAACGGTAGAAGTTTCAAAAGTGATTTGAATTCAGTTTGCAGAATGGAGCTCTAATATATTATCATTGCGGCGTCTATTGGAGAGCAGCGATTAAACTTAATTTTATTAACGACTGAAAGTTTGTTTAAACTACTTATTTTCTATATGCTTAAGGAATCATGATTTTGGAATTTTTAAAAATTTAATGAAGTGTTAAGTAATTCTACATTACAATTGTAGTTTCTATATATGCCATTGTTGTTGAAATATACCAGGGGGCATGCAAATTGACTTAATATTTTTAAATTAATGTAAATTCCTTATTTCTCTGAAATAAAATGTATTCAACTGCAATTTCGAACGTATAGAATAGCTTAAAACCTTATATCAAAACTTTTAGAATATTTTAGTTCTCGACTTTTATTCTACGCTTTGAAATTTAATATGCAGTTGTATCTAAAACGCATCACAATAATTACTAACCTTTACAAAATCCAAATTTTCCAAAATAAACCTTCATAATTGATAAATTTTGAAATTGAAATTCTAAATAGATTTAACAACTTGGACGCTGAGCGATATTTGATTCTCGATAGTGTTGGTATGTTTTACTACAAAAGCATTTAAATAATTCTGAAACTATAGAAAAATTAGAAGTTTGAGTGGATCAATGCTTGGAAGGATTTCACCAAATTGAATGTAATGCGCTATGTTAACAAATGACTAACAAATTTGAAAGCTATCATCTAATGCATTTTGAATTTATTAGTACTGAAAGAACAATAATATTTTTGAAAAAACGTTATTCTAGACACTACATGATAAGATACGTTCCGCGAAAAGTGAAGTTCACACTAAGCGTAAAAGTGGGTTTTTCTCCGCATCGAAGACAATAGTTTTTCAATAATGCCTATAGATTGTTAAAGAAACTGTAATAAAGTTTGTCAACTTGAGAAAATCAAAATAAAATTAAATAGTCAGCAGTTGCAGTGGCCTTTGACAACCTTTACACCATCGATAAGGGAATAATTTTTTTTACAAGTTATGCTTTCTAATGTAAGGACTGAAGTATTTGTCTCGCTAAGGAAATAGGGTGACGATTTACTAATTGACAAAAGGCAAAAACTGTTAGGACTTTATATAGCTTATTGAAACAATTGGGAGTTTAAGCAACCCACCTTGGATAACTTGTCGGAATCTATCGTGTCACTAAGTTAATACATGTTTCTTTATTTACTTGCACAACATATAACGTTCCTAAACGGATTCTACCCCTTTGAGGTTGTTAAAAATGGTTACTCACTGAACAAACTGTGGCCACCACAGTGGAAAATGGGGTAGGTTCTACGATTGCGTTAAGTTTAAGTAAGTTAGGATTCAGGGATTTTATGTAGGTGTTCAAAAATCAATAAATAATCGTGAATAAGGGCGAGATAGTAGTGGTTAAGGGCGCCACTTTGTCTTTATCAATAAATAACGGATAATTGCTAGTTCGAGTTGCTGCTATCATAAAGACCGGAAGACAAAGAAACCAATCTCCAATTCTTTATACCTAGGATTACGTTAATATGTACGTACAGTAACTTGGTTCTTTCTGTGCACGTCGCTGGGTTTCATCCTCGATCAGGTAGAATTACGGCGAATTACCTATACTAATTAATTGCTAAAAATGATAACTAGTTCTGAAAGAAGGTATAGGTTATCACGACGGGTTTACATGTAATAAAATAAGATCTATATTCAAAATTGAGTATAATAAATATTAAAACGCAGGATATACAATTAATAAATTACATGTTCTCCCAATTATAATTAACCGGAACAATGATGTTCTATTTCAAAATTAAGGAGCCCTTTTCTTACTAAAAATTAAAATAATCTAAAATAAATAAAGGAAGTTGGCCGTAATTACCCTAAATATTAAAAATTATTAAAAATTCACAAACGCTAGTCTTTTATTTATAGTTTTGGCAAACGTTTCTACATAGTCGGCTAATTTGCCACAGCCGGAATAATTTAGCGAGGGAGTGGAGATCTACGATAGTCAAATAAAGGATATACCACTTACTTAGTAATCTGAAGATTGCGAAATTCCCAGAGAAATCGGAGGTTACAGACGGCAGTCTCGGATATTCTCTTAATCGTATTTACAATACAATTTTGTCAGATTTAACCCCTTGGGTTCCAAACTGACAGGGAGTTGAAATCGACCCTTTTCTAGAAATTCGCCCTAGGCAGAAATAGGTCAAGAGGATATTAACTTAATCCCTTAATTCGACATACGGGTGCTTCTCGACTATCCTTTCGAATATCATCAAAACGCCCACTACAAACAAACGCAGCTTTACTTATTTGCTTTTCGAACCCTACTCTAGAAGTTCCGGATTTCTCCTTGAAAATTGAAGGAGGGAAGACTAGAGGGGTTAATGTATATTTTTAAACTTGACGGCCTTTGTACGGGAATTGTTGAATAGGTGTTTTTAAGAAAGGAATGCTCCTAATTTTTGTAAAACGTAATTCTGGATTTCTTGCGATTTTAATAATTGTTAATAAAATGAAATTATATTATTTATAAATTTAAAAAGCGATTTTGACGTAAAACTAGTATTGGTACTTCAACAATTGAATTTGGTTAATAATACGTGGAACTATATACCAGGTGTTTTCAAATTAACGACCAAAGTCGTAAGATTTTCAGACGCGCTTACAAACAATCACAAAAGCTTCGTATACATTTTTAAATATTAATCTTTGTTCAAAATTCTACTTTGTTATATTTACACCGATTGTAAAGGTTAATAAAAGTTGCTCGTAATTATCCACTTGGATGGGCGAAGGCATAATATTTTAAATAACATGCTTTTTCCAAAAAATATAGAAATCTACTTGCATGATGTTTACAACAATCTTGAAAGTTAAGCAAGTTTGGCTCGGTAAGTATTTGAATGAACAGCTGCATACGTGCTATAGACATAATAAATTTTTTCCGAAAATTGCAATACAAATATTAATTACAATCAAAACTAAGAATAATTAGCGATTGAAAATTAGCAGAATAATAACATTAAGATACCCCAGCTTAACGTATAGATTATAAAATATATACGTTAAAGAACCGCTAAACTTCGATTGCCAAGTATATAAACGCGATGTTGCTAAGAAATCGAGTTGCACATGCTCTCTTTACGACTCATATGTTCAAGATATCCCACTACATTATATTTTGTCACCGGCTTTTTAGTTTAAGCTCTTCAAGTAATTCCGAACTTCTGGCTTCTAAAATTTTTTTAAATTAGATTAGGCGTGCAATTGTCCCCTGCTTTACTTTCGGTTATCAAGAGAATGACTAGAGCTTGAGGTTCGACAACAACATTTCGAGGGGTTGATTAGCTTTCACTTACCAGTAAAATTGAAGTTTAATAATTTGAAATGCTTTGTTCTACTTTTTTTGCTTTGTCACCATTGGATACTTGGGTAAGCCCTTTTCACTTCATTTTATTTCCGAATTTATTTATTTGTTTATGAATTGAGAAATTGTGATAGCATACCAATGCATTACCTTTTGCTGTGACGCTTGCCCAGTTAGTGGCTATCTCCTCATTAAATAAGGGGAACCATATTTTAGGGTTCCTGCTTTTTCTACTATAGGAAGCACCTGAGGTAATTTACGTCAAATCATCTTTTAAGCCATAAGCCAAAGCTCCCACTCCACTCAGCTCAAACTAAGGTAGGAATTTATTTCTTCTTGCATATAACTACCATCGTCCGGAGGTTATTAAAAAAAACGTTTTAGAGGATCTTCTGAAAAGTCAAAAATTTGCAGTGCCCTCGGAACTACCTATTATTTGTTTAATTATTATGTATCTTGTCCGTTTCTTTTTCAATGCCAGCTAATTCCTTTAACTTTATTTAATTCCCTTACCAGATAAATCAAAATTCTGTACCTTCGCAACTGTCATAATCATACATCTTGCCTATTATCACTTGTACTAAATACTTCATTTACCTCCGGCCACGCGGAAACGTTAATTAAACCTAAATAATTTTTTTATGCTGCAAATTTTTTGAATCTGTAACAAAACAGGGGCGCTTCGTTGTTGAATGCCAAAACTTCTAATTTTATCCTCTTTAGAAATATAATATAGGTTTACGAGCTATCATTTTTTCTTTAATTTACCATATTAGATTTACTGTAGCTTTCTCTTTAGAAGCGCTCAACGGGTTTTCGGTATCTTTTCCTTGAAGCTTAGAAACTTTAGTATAATAAAATATCGCGGTACTGTTTCCCGCAAAACGTCATAACGCGAAACACGATTTAATGGAATTACAAGAATTCTACACGTGTTGGTTATATTAGTGATTCCGGAACTGTAATTATTAAGACTAAATTAAAGACAGAACAAACTTTAAGAAAGTTTTAAATACCGTGCGTGTGTATACAATTTTAATTTAAATTGCAAATAAAAAAGTTGCTTAATTAAAAGCTGTTATAAAATATGCTATAGGTTAATTAATAAAGGTTGCACAACCTGACGCATAAATCACCAGTAGCAGTCCGAAATCAATCAAAATTGTTTTGATAATTAATAATAATTAGGATAAGCAACAATCACAGCAGATTTAAATATTAATTAATTAGTAAAAACTAATTCAAAACTATTGCGAAATATTGTGTCACGTTATGCAAACGAGTTGGTTAAAGGACCTGTGGTTGTTATCCGCATTAATAAGATAGCAGACAAAGAAAACCGTCCGAATCTATGTTCGCTGAATAAAGAACGCCAATACAAGTTCAAGTATAAATAAGACGCTTTCACGAGTTGTAAATCTGTCTTTGTATGAGACTCTATACTGGATATTGCCTAGTGCATAAACCGCAGAAGCTTTTCTGTAAAGTCAAGCTATTTTGCTATTATATTTTACAGCGATCTTGAAGCAACGTCTTCTGAACCCGCCAAGCGTGTTAAAATCCTGAATACCGTTCATATTAACAAACCGTTGGAAAACGTCGTATGCTAGAGATCTACATATATAAATTCTAGAACGACGTTCTATTTCTTGTTGCTCTGTAACAAATACAGACCCAATATAGAATAATATAACCTCGGGAATCCTCATAACTGAGTTTTCGTGGCGTTACCACCGCCGAATCTGCAACAAACTCGCATTTGTGTCGATCACAAATAAGTTGCTCTATAACTATTTGTGAACGATACCAAGCGTCCGTGACCGTCGTTATGCGAAGAGTTGTATAGCGGACGCACAACTACGCTGTACTGAAACCACCTGTCACATAAAACATCCCGTCATTTGCAGATGAGTTGCTCTATATCGGTCTACAAACGGCGCTAACCGTAGATACGCTTAGAGATACTGAGTGGCAACGAAGATCGCGAGTGCACGCTAACGCATCGCATCAGACATTCGTCCTCTGTATAAATTACGTACGCTGCGACCGCCAAGAGTGACTGCCGATTCTTGTATTCCGATATATTAGGAACTCAGGACTTGATCGAGCGAGGACACGCTGCGCCCGCCGCGACAATTTCAAATATTACTGATCGTATAATCCTCATATAAATTCTGGTTTTCTATACATACCCGAATAATTGTAAATAATTTATTTTTGTATGCTGTCAGAAAGTTATGTTTATTTTATTTTCCATTATTGAACTATTACAATTTTGATTTAATTTATGCTCCAATTTCCGTTTAATTTTTGTAAATAAATTATTACTGTTACCTTTCTTTTTAATATTGCCGAAAACCGAAACGATCATCAATTAAATATTACCGAAGTCCTTTCCATGAACGAAGTCCGAACGACTTCATTTGCACAAACGACGTCCATCGTAAAATAATTATTTTACAGGTATATCGACCACAAAACCAGACGAAACGAGAACCTCCAAAGTTACTGAGAACACCATTAAGGCCAATCCCCGCACTACTGAGCTATCACCGAGTATAATGTAAATTCTTTGTTTTCCACGTGTACCTTTTACTACGAATTGAAGCGTCACAGTACCCTTTGCTGTATATATCTTAATTAAATTTTTGCTACTAGGCAGTGATGACAGAAACCGTGCCATTTTCCCATATAGATAGAAAATTTTAATATTTTCAATAATGATATTGTTTTTTTTATTTTCAATATTCATTAAATCTAGATTGCTTTCTAAGACAACGCCACACTGGGTCAGAAGTGTTTGACACATTCTAATAATTACCCAGGAAAGTTAAAAATATGATGTGGTACCAAACAGTCATTCTTAAGTATCCATATACGATGCTGCTAAGAAACTAATAGAGTATCTTCTTATACATGTTTACTATTACATAGATTTATTTAAATCCCCCATATTGAAAAAAATTCTCCAAACAAAAAATACCCCTATATACATTTCAATGCTTTATTTCGTATGGTTTAATGGCTACTAATACCTTCTCCAACTTAAGAAAAAATCACCTGGTTTGGATTCTTCAAATTTGAAAGCAGTTCGTTAAACAGTATTTACATTATCTTGGACAAAACGGAACCTGTAATTTGTTTAAAAATCGGCCATATTTGAAAATAACTTCATAAAGAAGAATATACCTCTGTATATAATGTAATGGAAAATATGTGTAACGTTCAGTTCATCCAAGTCATTTTACCGATCAACACTAAAACTCTGTCAACTCGAAAGGATTTCCCTTAAGTTATAACCTCCAAATATAGTTGTAATTCATGAAGTAGTTTTAAAGTTGTCGTGAAAGGCATCATCGCGATTATGCTTTTTAAATTCTGGTACGTTGCCTACTACGATTTCACAAATATAGCCAATTCTCAATATTTCACGATGCGACAGAGATATCAAAAAAAGTTACTAGAAAAAGTAGTTTCGAATCTTATTTTAGCCTCATATACCGAATTCTGGACGAAATTCGAATTTTGACATTTTTGTCATTTTTACGCCAAGTCCGAATTTCTTAACAATTGTCTCACTAGCTAGCCATAGAGAAAACAATAATATTGTCTACTAATGTCAATTGACTGTTAACTGCATTAGTAAATAACCTTAAAATTCCACCTCTACGTCTCTGTTTAGAAGAAAAAATTGAAATAATCGGATTATTTGGTTAGAAATAACAGAGAAGTTGCGCAAGGATTCAACTTAAAATATTCGCAGAGAATACCTATCCGGCATGAAACTGCTGCAAGTGTGAATTTACGTTTTGATCAAACTGGGAGTGTATCAAAAATCACGCCAATTGACCGTACTACTCGAAATCGAAGACACAATGATGACATTATTTTAGCCTCAACTCGTCCCGATCCTCAAATGAGTTTACGTTAAAGTTATTCAGGTGCTCTAGGAATGCGTTGAGTTGTTCTCCTTCATGCGTCCAAATTACGAAAGTGTTGACATATCTGAGCTACAGTCTAGGATTATAATTTGTTGTTGGTGGTCCCGACTTTCTAGATCCTTCATAAATAAATTAGCAATAACTGGGGATAATTGTGATTCCATGGGAGCCCCTTATATTTGTCTATAGCGCTGTTCGTTGTATATGAAATATGTTTTCCAAGCAATGATTTGTTAAATAGATGATATGGTTAGGTACTTTGTATTAATTTTGAATTATTTCTAGAGTTTCATCGATTGGTACGTAAGTAACTAACCATACAACATCGAAACTGATTAATAGGTTGTCTGAAGTAACGGTTTCTTTCCTTAGTAACTTGATGAAATGACTTGCGTCTTTTACGTAAAATTCTGCTTCTTCGACATGAGGTTGTAGTTGCTTGGCTAGATATTTTGCCAGCTGTTGTAACGGTCAGCCAATGGGGCTGACTGTGGGTCTAAGTGGTGCGTTGTTTTTGTTTATTTTTGGCAATCCAAATAACTTTGGGCATCTTGAGGATTTTTCTCTCGGGATGACTTGGGGCTGGTCTTTGTTTAACTTTGCTTACCTTGAGTTTTACCTTGGTTTTCTTTTCTAAGAACGTGGTAGGATCCGTGTCAATGGGTTGATATGTTGTGTCGTTTAAGAGTGCTTTTATCTTTTCGTTATAATCCTTAATGTCCGCTACTACAGTTGCATTACCCTTATCTGCTGGAAGGACGATGATGTCTTTGTTTTCCCTTAGTAACTATAGCGATCTATGTTCTTTCACTGATATGTTCTTTTTGGGCGAACGGGCTAATCTAAGCACATGTGGTACATCATGTTGTATTATCTGCGTTGTGTTAGCAGATAAGAGTCGGCCGAAACGTCGTCCAAACGGTTCTTTTCAGAACCAAAACATATTTCCGCGAGAGAATACCCGTGTGTGTGTGTCTGTGTGTGTGTGTGTGTGTGTGTGTGTGTGTGTGTGTGTGTGTGTGTGTGT
>JAHWXV010084732.1:0-14902 GCA_024586415.1 Phrixothrix hirtus
CCCCCCCCCCCTCCATTGCTGCTTGCGTATTTACACGTATTAATTTAATTTCTTACTTACTTACGCATATATACGAATCAAAGCATTTCATATACCTGCCTTCGTTTGATATCAAAATCGTCATCCTCCATGTCTAAATTAAAAATCGGTAAATATTGCTTTTGCTTTATAATTTTCATTTTAGAAACGCAGGTCACTAGACTAGATGGTTTACACTCAGTAACAGAAAAAGTTATAGTAGTTTAAATTTTAATTGTTTGAACTTAAATACAGTTACAAAAAGTGATAGTTTACATGCATACTTTTCAAAAGATACGATATTTGTACTCTAACAGATAAATCATGTAGTATAGTTAAACAACAACAGCAACACTAGTCATCTCATAAATTGATCGCAAATTGATAACAAGCAATACATGTACTTATTATTATTACTGCTATTATTATTATATGGATTTAATTTCATTTACTTCGTTTGCTAGCGGACTGTACTGCACAATGCTGTCGTGAATTGTTAAACAATAGGCCATCGAGCCTTCTTCAACGCCTTGATCGGACTTCATTTCTAACTTGACATCGATAGCCGAATTCCACAAAGTTTCGTTTTGTTTGGAAAGGTTAATTACAAAGACAGGGCACTATATAAATTGATTATAATCAAATGCCGAATTGACGATTTCCTTATCATAGTAACATGGTTGAAAGTTTAGATAATTGAGATAGACTTGCGAATATTTGCTCCATTAAAGTTCAAGCGCATGTGTTCATACGGGTATTTAGACACGTTCGCGTTCCTATTAGACTTTTGATTCTTTTGGAAACCGACAAGGACCCATTGAGGGTCTTGTAGTCCAAGCGACGTTTTTATGGGCCAAATATCGTTTTTGGTTTGCTTAAATGCAGGTAACTCGACTTAAGCAGTTTAACTTTCGACTGATCGTTTAAAGTTATATAAGCGATTTTCCAGCAGATATTCGTTAAAGCGACGTTGTAATTTACATTTGCGCCCTTGTAGGAATCTAAATGCAATGTCGCTCACATCAAAATTAATTCCTGTTGCGTGTGAATAATCAGACGCTTATACATCTCTGCAAATCCGAAAATATGATTTAGCGGAATGCACGCTATAAATTTCTTCTCTTGATTATCTACGAGGTGCTGGACTTGCGGTGGCTGTTGATTTTCTTGCATCATCCATGCAGCTAAAGCCAAAGCATGATCGTCATTTGGAGTGTAAGATACGTAACCTTTAATGGCGCTTGTAACGCCTGGTAGTCTGCGTATGTCCACTTTCTGTCTGGCCCGCTCATGTCTAATTTCTTCTAACAGGAACCAAAGAAAGTTATTCGTTAAGTAAATGGGAGTATCAGTCGCTCCGCGTCCAGATCCATTGTTAGCTTTAATTGATCCTTGCATATAAAAAGTAACTATTGTGAGTGTCCGTTATCGGATCTTAACTTCAATTTGAATTCTTATTTCGTCCGATACTCCATAGATTCTAAATCCGAATGGTAAATAAGTATGAGTCTCATATTTACTAATTGATTCGGCAAAACTGACACTTTCAAAAATGTTTAGATTTACACTCATGATTTCAAAGAGTTGTTCTTGTTCTTGTTTTTGTTAGTTTAGTATCTTTAGGCCAATCGAAGTTAAAAACTGTTCTTCGGCTAAAGTTAATTTCTCTCTGCTAAATTGATGTGGATGTCGTTGTTGTTGTGGTGAGCGTTGTGTTTTCGATTTCTTTATCTTTAGAGAGTTCGCTTCAGGGGTTATCTATCAACAGGTAAGGAGCAATTGAATAAATTAGTTGCACTAAGCCCGTTATTACTAAACTTAGGACCCATATTCTTTCTTTCTTCTTCTCTCACGCTCTTTCTTCAAGTTTTTTCGTATTACAGTTCTTTTACTTCGATCCGTACAGAGAACTTTTCGTCTCCAAAATCGATAAATTCGCCTCTCTGATCGGTCAAGTTCAGCGTAATGTTACTTATACGATTCGTGTTTACTTCCAGACACGGCGGATTAGCGGGCGCTTTATTCAATATAGAGGCACGCGGGACAGATATGTCAACTTCGGATAGCGTTCGAACCCTTTCACCGTTTCTATATGCTCCCTTTATTATATTGCACTCTACGTCTATGTTGGTATGTTTCAGGATTTACACGTGTAAATCGGAAAAATGTTCCACGTTAGGTTTCAGTATTTTTAAACTAAACCTTAGCATGCGTGATATCCTTCCAGACTGTTTAAAATCAATTCCATACTTGCTTTTTATCTCGCATTCCAACGATTTATTAATGGCCGTTAATTGAAAGATTTGCTGGAAGCTAGAATTTTTAGCGGCGTTAGGTTTATTCAAATATCTCTTGGCAAATTCTTTTTGTAAATAATCGTTAATTTCGCCAATTACATAGGCTCCGTGTGGCATAGAGGTTTCGTTTATCTTTTTTCTTTTTGTTTACCGTCTGTTGTCTCTTCTATTACCATGTAATGTAACATATCGTTAGTAATAGTTCGTATCGAATTTCTACCATAAAACCCCACTAGAGCTAGCATATACTTTCGATTCGATCATAATTCAATGGGTGGATAAAAATCGTAGCTTGCAGCGTTACCTACGCCCTCCAAACTGCTAGTAATCGACATATTGGCTAAGGCATCTCTAGAAATTGTTCTCTTATTTATTAGTCATCGTTCTATCTCTCTCGTTGTAAGTGTCAAGTAGAAATTTGAGACATGAATGGCCACAAATGAACGTATTAAGGTCCTACTCTCTATGATAATTATAATATATCTTACATCTTAGAAAATAAGGATTGATTCCTTATGTTAAGACCGTCTAAGACCAATCGCCAAAACTGTCAAAATAGTATTATTTATGGCCATTTTTACGATACGCCACCCAGTGGCAACCTGCACCAGATTGTTCATCTAAATTAACAATTCCGCTCTCTGTGAATCTAGGCTTCGTAATAGGTAACTTGTTACGCATAAAGACACTTTTAAAGTTAGAAAAATGTTTCTTAGCAAATTATCACAAGTCCGCGTCAATTAAAGCTCTTCTGGGTAACTTTGGTGGGTTTTAAAGCCGAATTGTAATGTTTCAAATAAAGAGAGCTTCTGGTCTTATAAGATTTTAAATACAGACCGGACCCTTTATTTCCTATGGCGATCGCTTCCGCCATTCTATTGTGGCTACAGGATCCTCTTGCTGCTTTTTTGCATCCTTGGAATCGTTTACGAATTTAGCTATTCCCGCGGCACACCGACTTGATATTCCAAGCACAGAAAGTCCGGCAAATAGAGGCATCAAAGGAATTATACCGCCGGTTTTAGGTAGCTGTAGGAACGAAGGTACTTGCACCTTTTGTTTTCCGCCTGACTCTTTAATTACCCTCAAGCAATATTTGGAGCCGTTTTTATTAAACTAGAAAAGTCTTTGCCGCTAACATTCTACTTTTCCTTCCGCGGAAGGCCAGCTTAATATTCTTCAGAATTTTAGATTTAAATTCAATTATATTTCTATCTCTGTTTTTCCTTGTTCTTCTCGTTCTCCTTCATAGCTTCATACTATTTTTATACTTTTTTAAACCCATGCCAGTTTTACGTTTCACTTTCATAATTCCCGCTAGTGATAATGCAGCGGGTCTTTCACCAATAGAAGCATCTTTTGATTTGACACGCTGCCCCGCCTTTTCTTGCAATATTTTATCGGCGTGATTGCGATCGCTCAAATTATAACTATCTCTGCATACTATGTCGTGTAGTTTGCACGCCTCATACAACTCATTAACTCCTTTATCTTGACGTTTCAGGCGTTTCTCTAATATAGTACCAGGGCCGCAGAAAATATATCCAGATAAATGTAATTCAATAGGCAATTTATTAATTAAACTGTTCACAAAGCAGCCACCGCTCTTTCTCTTTCTCGAATTAATCTTAAGACCGCCAGTAGTAGTCGTAAACGTACTTCCCCCTCCCTCGTTGTGAAGAAGTCTTCTGCGGCTATTTCATTCTGATAAACCTATTTATACTTACTTAATATACTCATCACCATCATATTAGTTTGCATATATATTCTTTATACTTAAGCTGCCAAAATAATAGCAGCCAAAAACCCTTAAGGGTTTAGTACTTTGATTTATATAAACATGTATACATACATACATAAATACATACATGCATAGATACATTTTAGAAGCATTTTATCTTACATCGCTAACTAACATAGGTATTTACTTACTTCCTTACTTCTTATACATGTACAATACAAAATTTTACTCTTAAAAATATCCCGCATTTATGTTATCCCTAAATATATCTACCAGCTAGTTTTCGTACAAATTTAACATATTTACAAGTATCGCGTTATGCTGACACTCTTTCACAAGAAACAACATTATGCACATACGATATAAATGTAGTCTCTAAATTTTCCAGTTTACATTTAGTTACGTGTTCGTTGCTAGCTCTACCTTCACCATTTTGAATTACACTAGCTTCTATATAACATTTAGGAGGTAACGCTAACAACGAAGCAGTTTGTAATAACCTAGGACCTATTCAGAGCAACGAATTACCTAATAATGCAAGTTCTTATGTACAATAAATTTTCCAATTTAACTATCATATCAAATTCGTAACCGAGTTCGCGATTGAGAGGAAATAGCTCGTTGATTTCATCTTTAGAGAATTTAAGCACAGTTACACTTCCGTTTTCCAACTTCTCTTCAATTGCGATGTCCGCAGTCTCACTTAAAACCAACATTATAGATTCCGATTTCATTATAGAAAATACATAATCTGGAGCACGTTCTCTCTAATGCATTTCGATTTCGTTTATTTTAGCCTTAATTAGTTTTTCACACCCTATTATGGAATAGCAATCGTTCTTGGTCAGCATAATGACACCTTGCTGCTTCTGCTGTTGTTGCCGTCGTTTAACATTCGCAGATGTCACATTTCGAACATATAGGAATGTAGACCGAGGCTATGCAGGGGGATGAGGAGAAATTATAATTCTGGGTAACTTAGTAAACTATTCATTAAAACATGTTATAAAAATTTTACACCTTCATTCTCTTATTGAAACGAACAAAATGGGCAGAAAGCATGGCTAAAGGCAGAACAGCAATGCACTTTCATGAAGTCAACTCCTAGCATAAAACTTCACGGAAATTTCGCAAAGTTAAGGCATAAAATAAGTTTGCACCTAGTATGCAAGAAATTAAAGAATTTAAAACGTCAACTCCAAGCTTCTTCTTTATTTCATGCAAACAAATCTAAATATTTTCTAACTTCAATGCATCAGAAATTAAGTCTTTTAAATGAAATTAACAATAAAAGTCATTAAAAAATCGTTTATTAGTTAGTTAGTTTAGAACGATAAAACTTCATCTATCAATCAATGAATCAATCAACGTAATTCGTTTAAGTGCGCGCACTAGCGAGCGAGCTATTTTTATGTTCAATTGTCAGTACGCACACGCACCATTTTATAATGCATATCGGAACGCAATTTTGTTCTTACTCTTCCTTCCTTTTCTCTGTTTCTAACTTTATTTTTTAATACATGTCGGCGCGCCATATTGTTCTTACCCAAATATAAAATAAATATAAGAAGATATATATTTTACTAATTCATATTTGAAATACATGTCGCTGCGCCATTTTGTTCTTACTAACAAGACTCGCCTCTTTATTACTTGCTGGCGGCCATCTTCATTCAGACACGCCCCTTTTACTTGCTATATTCCATCCTTCTGGCCCTCTAGTTCAACCCACTCTTCGAGCTCACTCTAGCCAACTCTCAAAATAACTACTATCATTAGAGACACGCCCACAAGTTTACCTATACTTGGAGACAGGCCCCTTACGCTACTCGTATTTCATCCTTCTCGCATCTTCATTAAACTCACTCCTGCATCTAACTCTCAGAAAACCTCAGCGGGGGGGAACGCTATACCCTGCCTCCCGCCCCGCGGATTTCCTCACCCTTCCCGCTTGACGACTTGACCAACAAACTATCTAGAATGTTACTTAGTCTACTATTACTCATATGGACACGGCAAGATTACACAAGTGAGTTTTTGATCCTTAACAAAAATGAATGTATGTTAAAAATCCGTGATTCAATAATTTTTCTCTTTAGAATTATCTTAATATTTATTATCGGTTATAAAATATATTGATATTTTCTTATATACAAGATGAGTTATAGTAGCTGGAACAAACTTTACTAATATGTGGGAGTAACCTTCTTGAGTGGAACATAACGTATAAATCTATAATCAAAAATGTATAGTTATAAAAGTACAAGAAGTATAAGTTTTGTAACTAATTTAGCCAAAAGTAAATATAAAGTAATAGCAAGTAGCTTTGGCAACGGTTGACGAAGGATTTATGTAAATCTAAGACAGTTCATAGTATTCTATTATAGCCGTCTACAATAAATCAGTTTTCAATATGCGAGATTTTAGTTTGACTAAATATGTAGACATTGCTTATGTGTGCGGTTATTGCGATGATCAAGGTCGGCGTGCGGAAGGTACCAGCATAGATTCCCAAACAGGCGTCAGTCTTTCCAAGTATTAGCTGGTAAGTTCCAGATGTTAATAGAAACTGACCCAATAGCTGTAAAAAGCAGTGGAGAGGACTCGGGCGAGTATAACGTTGACAATGAAATAAATGCTATTGACGCTATTTCTGTTGATAGTCGATAATACCAGAAACAGTGCTTGTCGCGTTCTGTCACAGTTAAATATTTATCAATGCTGTGTTTCTCGTATACATTATAAAGAAGAATTCCATTCGAAATATGTTTAACAACTAAAATCATTGCCGTCATAATACTATAGTCAGATGGAATCTATATAAATGATAACAGTTATGTATGATACATTACTAAGTCCCTCGCCACTATTCCACAGAGATTTTAACGTTGGCTTAATACTAATACTTTAGTTAGTAACTGTAGACGATGTCTGCTAAAAATTGAGTGATTTTAAATAACCGTTAAAATATATAACATTTTTTAAATAAACATCTATACCAAATCATCAAGATGCTTAAATGAAGATTCGGCGCAGGAGTTGATAACGCAGATTATTGACAACTCGCCATCATCGTGATGGGCCTACTATGATCCCGATTTAAATATTTTAGATATTTACCTACACGGACACGAAAATGTTGATATACAATGCTGAAATTGACACGATTGAGTAACTGCTTTGAGGATTCTAAATGACGCCTATTGAAAGTATGGCGATTCACAGAGTAGAATATTCTGAAATTGTGAACAAGTGGATCAGTAAAATAGCTACATAATCTTTTCAATACAATGTAATTAACGATTTGTCGCTTAATACCAAAATGTATATTTGTTGAATTTAGCAATTAAAGTGTATATGTCCACTTTAACTATTTGACTATTTATAAGTACCTGCGACCTATAGCACACGAACTTTTGTAATGTCAAATGTTTTACAACAAAATATTCTTTGTATTTTCGTGACTAAAATACCACTTCTAGTCACTTGTCCCCGTTGCTAGAGTGTCACTTTTAATCTCAAGAGAATAAAATTTTACTTGAATCCCAAGGGAGATAAAATTCACCATAGCAATGAAAAAAATTAGCCAATCGTAATTAAATATTGCTGAAAGCGTTTCTATAGCACTTTGTAAATTAAATTCAAGTAGCATTTGCCATGAAGCATACATTAATAAATCGAATGATCTCCCAATTTTAAAGTCATGCAATTATTCCTGTTTCGACCTCCTTGATTTTAAATTTTTCGAAAGTGCAAAATATAATGTATATTCCTCGCGACTAAAAGTGCTTTTTAATCCCGCGAGAGATTATTTCTGGAGCGACAACGAGGGAAACAAACTTTCTCTTTTGGGATTGAAAGAAGCATTTTAGTCCCCTGGTATATAGTAAACTAATTTTATATTCGTTAATATTGAAGTATGTTATTTACACATTGATTGCAGTTGTTGAAATAATTCAATTTAAATAGCTAAAATGATTGAAAATTCATTTCAGTAGCTAGTGTGGTTGAAATTAACGACTATTAATTGTTAAAAATACACGCATTACAAAATAGCATGCCATAGCGTATTTTTATATAAAAGTCAACGTTACCTTAAACCATAATTGAATTGTCAATGTTTAATTCGTATGTGGCGCTGTTTACGCTATTTAGTTCTATTTTCAGTTTATTTCAGAACTTTGTAGAAAAAATAGTATATGCAACGCATGGATGAATGCATTTCAACTGCTTGAACTATTTTTTCACTCGCTCGATGGCTTCGCTATCGCGCTGATGAAAAAAACTATCTCGCAGTTGAAATGCAACTTCTTCCACTTGTTGCATAATATATTATTATTAGAAGACAAATAATTTTTAAGAATTAATGTACATGGTATCTAGAGAGGAAGTACGCTAATTTTAAATATAGCTGCCCTGAATTAAAGTAGGAAAAGGTGTTGGTATAAACCCCGGTCCGAAAGTGCAATGTCTTTGAGACAACGTGAAGAAGACTCAAAAGGGCATCATCACTAACGTTCATACTAATGGCACACTCCTTTCTAAGAACGTATGTTTTATGCCTATTCCAGAAATTTTCGATATGTTATTAATCCTATTATTTGTGAGAAAAAGGTTCTCTTTCTAATGTTTTGTAATTTTCGAGGTTTTAAAGTTCATTGTAATTAGAAGAATAATTGTTCCTTTCGCCTACATTTTTGGTTTATTAAAATACTCCGTATTCCTACTTTAGAACTATGATAATTCAGTTTACTTATAATTAGTTAACTTTTATTGGACAAGTTTAATAATGCTAAAAAACTTGCGATGCAAAATGCTCTTTAAGAGCTTTCAGGTTGTTCAATATCGAAGTAACATGCGTTATAGTATGACAACATACACTATGGTTTTTAATGGTTCTCGTAAGTAGGGTAATCGTACTTTAGCGTGTTGAACGACTTTTGGAGCAAAGGCAAAATTTAAATCATGGTTTTATCTGTACCGAATCATGTTGTGATGTGAAAACATTCGTAATAGGGTAAATCAGGATATGTTGAGGTTTTACTCACGTCTTTCCCAAATTATCGAGAGATCTCGTGGCATCACTTCTTTTGCCTTGTAGAATTGTTACATTCTTCCTATTTCTGTATATATGGCTATTTTTCATATTTGCTGATCACGGATGTCGTCCCTAAAGTTCTCACAATCTAGCTTTATATGTGATTAATTAAACCAGGAATGGTGAACTACAACTACAATTTGAGTAGCTTCGCTTCTAGGCCTGTGGCCAAGACCAAAGTGTAACTGTAGCTATTAATTTTGTTTTGATATATGTGTTTATTGAATTAAAAAGTGAGCCTACACGAACCCAATGCTCTTATAGAGCCATTTTATCTTTAATAAATTGCTTTTCGGATTGTTATAATATTCAATATAATTACCAATTTTACTTTATTTGACGGACATCTGCTTGGAACGTCTTTACTAAATTTATTTGTATAAATTCCAATTTTTTTTTTATCATTTCGTATTAACTTAGGACTATTTTAATTTACAGCTTAAAAAGGCAGCACCAAAATTGTAAACTATGCGCAAACTGCTAGGTACTAAAGATGTGCAATTAATTTAACCTGGCAATTATTAATATTTCCGTTAAATTTATGGAAATAGTGTGCCATCTTATGAATAATTTTTATTTTTTCCTCTTATTTTGACTTTGGACAGCTGATACATAATGTTTTCGAAAGTTACCTGATTAATTTATATAGAACTCGTCTCGAATACTATATTGCAAGTTTCCAGTCGTACCACCCAACTGCACGGTTGATTTTCAGATTTCAAAGACAACAATTTTTCCTTAATAACATGGGATTAATTGCAAACTACTTATTAAGTCAACAACGCAATAATTAGTAAAAGAATATTAAAAATCTAATAAAGATTGTAATCCATTTAAAATTCAGGATACGAATCAATAATGTGCTAAACGAGTAATAGTGATATCATGCTCGACATACACATACACATTATAGACAAATTAAAAACAGTAAGGACAGTAGTCTTCGGTAGCAGGTTGTGGAATTAGAAATTTTGTTTATTATTTGTTAAACAACACATAATATAAAAATGCATTTCCTATGAAAAATAGACCCACACAAATAATTATTAATCAAACTGCACCGCAAAGGGTTATAAATGGGCTACAATAAATACGTGTATTACATTAAGAAGCGATAAAAGTTAATTCAGGCATAAGATTAATAAACGTGACATTTGAAGGAATTAACCCCTTTAAAGGTAATAGAAAGGCTTATACAGGCTTCATTTAGATCTTTAAATCGTCTGGCCGACAAATGTCTTTTTATCTTATCAACAATTAATGATGGTGCAAACACTTGTTATGAGTCAAATAAACTAATATCCAAATGCTATGCGTTAATATGTAATTAGGGGACATCTGTACAGTTGTCATTAAGAAATGCATAGGGGTACTTTATTATCAACACTAGCAATGCTCTTTAATTAGGTTTTAGATAAAGCTGCTTTAAGCAATTAGAATTCAGATTAAGTCTCCAATGTGGTAATCAATAAAAGCGTTCTAATCATTCCACGTTGAGAAAAGGCGTTTAAATACGTTTCCACAGAAATGGTGGAATTGGGTAAACTAATTAAGATTCACCCCTCGACGATAATTCGGTTAAACATTGAGTGTTTTGATTTCTCAATTTAATTTCAAAACACTACCTAACTTTATTAAGCCGCTCTTGTTATACTTCATTACACATTTTTAAATGACTTGATACTAGAATTAAACTAAATTATTACCTACTAAATTCATTAACTATACTAAATAAGTAAACAAATTGTGAAAGGATAAGCTATTCTACAAATGAATGGATACAAATTGTAACCATTTTAGTTTCAATCATTGTATAAAGCTATTATCCCAGTCATGAAATTCTCTTTAATAGAGATTACTGTGCTGGAAGCTGCTACCTCTGAACTGGTTGAACTTTGTATGAAGTTTAATTAAAAATGCTTCTAGAAGCATCTGTACTAAAGAAGAACAAAAAAAAACGAATTATGCTGTTCTTGCCTCAAGGGAGTACAAACCTTATACATATGCAATAGAAGTAACTATGTAAATGCTGCGGCTCTGTTATGGTTTTATTATCGTATTTTCTCCGAAATAATCGTATATTGCGTTGTATAGTGACACTAAACTGATTAACTACGAAGTACGTAAAAACAATTTAAATTAGTGTGCTTGCTAACTATTAAATATCTAGTATTGTTTCTCTTTTATACTGTTAAATTACATAACGTCACCAATGAAAACTACAACATTTAATAAGTGGGCATTATGGTACAAATTATCGGATCCATACTTATCTAAAGATTCAAAAATATTTAAAATTAAAAATACCAAGTGTATACATCAGATTATAGTAACCATTTTACAGTCTAAGCAAGTCCTATATACGGGGCGTGCACCTAATCTGTGAAGTCCAATATCTACGTTAATAAATAAGATAACTTAAATTCTTTGTACAGTATTCCCTACTTCCTTAAAATGCACAAACTGAAAATAGTTTGACATATACAAGGTGTTCACTTGTCCATGGGTAGAGAGGAACATTCTTTTATTAAATGGCAAGCTATGTTTTTTATAACTTTATTGAATTCTACATGAAAAATTAAGGGTACGTTATGTGTCACACTAGTGTGAAAATATTGACAGTTTTGTAGATATTTTGAGAAAAACAATTTTTTCCTATTTTCGTCACTATTAATCTGGAAAATATTTACGTTACGTGAATATTTAAAAAAACATTTTTTTGGGCGATTGAGGAGTAGTAAAGGTTCTTTGCAGCTGTGTATCAAAAAGTGTAATAAGTCATACAGGGGTTGGAAAAATTCTTTGCAAACCTGGGAAATGAAAATTAAAAAAATCTCACTTTGTTTAATGCAACACCCTGTATTTTGCCGTTCTCTCAAATCTCTGTTTAACATTTTCAAAACAACCAGTTCGAGGATATCGTTGCATATCTGGATTATTCGCTTTGTAAATACAAGTTGCTAGCAAACAATTACGATGAGCTTCTCCTACAGCATACACCATAGTTACTAATTCTTTTTTAGAATAATTCATGATTTATTATAACAAATCACTTTAAATTAACAATTGTTGTCTGTCAACATATTTTAACTTTTATGACAGGCGTACACTATGCTAACAACCATGACAAAAAGTAACATTTTCACAAAAATGTGTTTTTTCTCTAAAACTTCACAACTTAGGTATAGGGAAATGTATAATTAACTTGTAATTGCATCATATGGGCCAATAATATACAGGGTATTCCATTTTAAATAGTGGAGATTGTTTTAATTTTCGATTGCTAGGTATCCTAAGAATGCCTTCATCCCTTGTATGTCTTAATACAATTTTTTGATACACAGTTGAAAATAACTTTTATTAATCTTCAATTTCCTGAAAAATTGTTTTTTTTTTAAATATTCACATAACGTACATATTTCCTAGATTAGCAGTGACGGAACTAAGGAAAAAATTGTTTTTCCCGAAATATCTATCAATATCTTCATTCTAGTATTACACATAGCATACCCTTAATTTTCCATGTAGAATTCAATAAAGTTATAAAAAACATAGCTTGCTATTTAACAAAAGAAAGTTGCTCTACCCATGGATAACTGAACACCCTGCATATGTCAAACTATTTTCAGTTTGTGCATTTTAAGAAATTAGGAAACACTGTACAAAAAAATTCAAGTTATCTCATTTATTAACGTAGATATTGGACTTACGCGTATTAGGTGGACACCCCGTATATAGGACTTGCTTAGACTGTAAAATGCTTGCTATAATCTGATGTATACACTTGGTATTTCTAATTTTAAATTTTTTGCATCTTCAGTGCAGTGAACATCCGGTATATACACAGGGTGTCCAGCCTAAGTTGCAAGGTCCCGTAATGGTCTTATTATTGACATTTCAAAAAAAGGTTTCAAATAATAGTTGCACCGAATAAGTTCTCCCCATTTCAACATTATTTTCAAATATTGTGGACTTCCGGCTGTACCCGAAATGCGTACAATCTTCGTTATCTTAAATACAACATCTTATATATTATTGAACTTTTGGATTCCTTGTTAAATTCTAGGATCACTCTGATAACCAAATAATTGGTATATGTCGTACCATTTTGGAAGTATCCTAAGTTTTCGTAAAAAATGTCATTTTCATTGTCTTGGAAAATTTCAAATATTACCGCAACTAACAAACTTGGAAAGATAGGGTTATGACCGTCCGACTAATGATGAGAAAGTTTATTTTTTCTTTGTAATACTATAATTTTAAATTTAAAACTTTACTAGGTATGGATATTCAATTTTTAAGCTCTCCAATCTCGGCTAACTTGATTTTTTTTAAGTAGAACGATATATTAATTCTTATACCAATGGATGCCGAATTCAATTTCCTTTAGATTTTGTATTAGTGGGTCTATCTGTAATATTTTGGTAGATACTGCCGATTTTCTAATTGTTTTGCAGTTCATATGCCTTGGGAAGCGAAGGACACCTTCCCCTAGAATTTTGTCAGACTTGGGTCTGGCATCACTGTTGCTGGTATGCTTAAACAATAGGTAACAGAACATCGCACAATCACTAGAAACAGACAAAAACACAAACAAGAACAAGGACTGAAAACCATTACATTAAATGTTCGAAATGTGATCCGCTTTGGGCAATGCACAAGCTAAATCGTTTTTTTAGAGACTTCTGTACGTTTCTGAGCATTTGTGGAGAAATTTATGGAAATTTTGCCAAAATTCAATGATGTATGTCTTCCGCAGTAGTTGGTACTGTTGCATAAACTTTACTTCTTATGAATCCCCATAAAAAGAAATCTTGGCGGCCAACTGATGAGCGGCCCACGTTCAATCCAGCAATCAGGAAAATAAGCATCCAGAAATTGGCAATATAGTGTGGCCAAACCCCATCGCGTTGAAACCACATTTCTTGACGAGTAGCCAAGGGGACATTTTCCAGCAGTTCGTATAATTTTTTGTGAAGGAACTGGAGATAAACGCTGCTCGTCAAATGCTGCTCATGAAAGGATGGACCTACGATATGTGTTCCAACAACCCCACCCAGACATTCACAGATTACCTATATTAGATGCTTGTAGCGAATTGATGGGGATTCCCTGTTATAGTAATGGAAATTATTACGATTCACAAAACTACTATTATGGAATATGGCTTAATCGGAAAACATGACTTCATTAATAAAATTTGCGCCACGACTAATTCTTTCAATCGCCCATTGACAAACAATCAATTTGTTTTCAAAGCCTCTTTCATGGATTGATGATGCAATTGTATACGATACGAATGATATTTGTGATTCTTTAAAATCGTATGCACCAAAGACCTGGTGATATCAGAAGCCTTAGTAATTTCCCGCACACTGGATTGTGGATTGTCATGTACACGTAATAATACCTGCAACTGATTTCCGTCCGCGAGTACAGGATGGTTCTGGTTTCGTTTTGAAGAATCAACAGATCCAGTATTGGTAAATTTTTCCAGTAGCGACTGAAATGCCCTCTTATCTGAATGTCTTTTATCTGAACACCTCTGTACAGTAAACTCTTTGGGCTAATAACGCATTTATGTTACATTCTCCGAGAACAAAAGCCATATCTACTAATTTTTCACGTGTACGAGGGTCGCCTTTTATGTTGTTACAAATGACCACTAGATGTCGCTAGTGTAATAAGTTATTGCCATATTCGTAAAATTTGACATTTTTTATTGTAAAATCCGTGGTGGCTTAGAAA
>JAHWXV010084764.1:0-17122 GCA_024586415.1 Phrixothrix hirtus
CAAATATGGAAAATATTAAAATGGATAAAATTGCTGTTCGTGGTGCTATTCAGTATTTGTTTTTTAAGAATATGAACGCAGCAGAAATTTTAGCTGATATGCAGCAAGCATTAGGTGACAATGCCCCATCAAAAGCTACTATTTGTCGTTGGGTTACAAAATTTAAATGTGGTCACATGAGCCTCGAAGATGATGACCGTACTGGGCCTCCTAAAAGCGTAACGGTTCCAGAAATGGCCGAAAAAGTACGGAATCTCGTTTTGAAAGATCGAAGGTTAAACATTAAGGAGATAGCCCAGATCGTGGAAATATCTACTGAACGCGTGTATCATATTTTACACAATGATTTGGGCTTGTCTAAGCTATCTGCAAGATGGGTGCCGCAATTCTTAAATGATGTACAAAAAGGTGAGAAAATGCGAATGTCGCATGAGCATCTACAGTTGTTAAATAAAAATCAAGTCGGCTTTTTGAGAAGGTTTGTTACTGGCGATGAAACTTGGCTTCATTATTATATTCCTGAGTTAAAACGGCAGTCTAAGGAATGGAAGGACCGCGGCAGTCCCCCTCTAAAGAAAGCCAAGACGTTTGCGTCTGCTGGTAAGGTAATGGCGACAATTTTTTGGAATTATAGATTATTTACCAAAAGGCCATACCATTACGGGAAGGTCTTATGGCTGCGGTTTGGATAAATTAAAAGCAGTAATTACCGACAAACGACCAGGAATGTCTCGTAAAAAGGTGTTATTCCATCATGACAACGCTCCTTCTCACACAAGCGCAATTGTTCATGAAAAACTAGATGAATTACGTTTTCAAGTTGTTCTACACCCAGCTTACTCGCCAGACCTGGTTCCGAGTGACTTTCACCTTTTCGCTAAACTCAAAGTTTTCCTCGTTGGAAAACACTTTAAGTCAAATGAAGAAGTTATAGCTGCAACGGAGATGTATTTTGAAGGCCTTGAAAAAGATCATTATAAATCAGGTATAATGGCACTTCAGCACCGCTAGTCTAAGTACGTTGATGTTCGAGGGGAATATGTAGAAAAATAAAAATAAAATGAATTCTGTACAATTTGTCTTTCATTTAGTCTCACGTCCCGTCAAATCACCCTCGTATATATATATATATATATATATATATATATATATACTACATAACTCTGTTATAGAGAATCCGTGATATAACGTACGATCGCCTATAACGAACAAAATCTCAAGTCCCTGATTAATGTACATTTATTAACGTATATTTTACGATTGCTGTCAACGAACACATTTTTGACGAACCATCAGAAACAACGAACACTTTAATTATTGTTAAATTGGATTTTACAATATTTTATAACGAACTTAATTTGAAAAACATAACTAATTTTGTGTACAATTCAATAAACGTAAATTGATTTACTCACATTAGATAAATTATGTAGATACTGATAAGGAAGCTTTAAAATACGCTGATTTATGAAATGCGGCGCGGCGCACTGTAATTTTTAAATGCGCACCAACTGATGCGTGATTTTATGTTTATTTAAAGCTGCCTTTAAATGATATATGTACGTTTTACCCCTCCAAGATCTTCCAAAGGTGTTCGAAGATCACTGAAATTGCCAAAAGTTCAATACAATTTCCGTAATTGCGTAGAGAAAAATGTTGCACGGGATTTATTTCATGTATTAGAATGTATATCGGATTATCTCTGAAGTGTTGCACGTCGAAGAGAAGCAATAGGAATTGTAACAGTAAAATCCCCTGCGAAGAATTTTACATGGGCTTGCTTAGCTTTGTATGAGTTAGCGGGGACTTATGAAAATTTATCTGAACTTTTGGTAATTCAGTTGGTCTTCGATCAGCTTCGGCAGCGCATACAATTTTCACTTAAATTCAACTTTATGCTTCACTTCTCCGTATTTAAGTAAATGACAATATTACTTCTCCAAAAATTTATTTATTAAATGGTTTAATTTTAAAAAATTTGAAGAATTAAAGATAATAATAACTTTTATAATTGAGTGTGAATGTATTTTAAAATATTAAATGAAAATTGAAAAGCTGTAATTGATGAAGACATGAAACAATCGAGACGAGGACTGGTCACGCTGGACACACGTCCGGTGCTCGTCTTCATTAATTACAACTTTCAATTTTCATTTAATATTATCATAAAACTTATTATTATCTTTAATTCTTTAATTTTTAAATTTAAACTGTTTAATTAATAAATTTTCAACATCTGAAATCTTATACATTCTGATTTTAATTAAATTATCGACTAACGAGCCTTTTTGTATACTTGATGATGAGATCAAAGCAAACCCCGAAACATGTTGTGTCTTATTAATAAACACTAAATAAACAATCGTTACATTTTTATTTTATTGAGAATGAAAGGGTTGGAATTAAATCAATCTATTAGCTATATTTATTATTCTCGATTTAGAGCATGGATGCAAATCAATTTATTATGTTAAACTTTAGTTATGTTCGTCGATCCTTAACTGTATTATTAGGAAAATAAATCTGATAAGCGTCACGATATTATAAACCCCCAAGAGGTAAAATTACTTACTAAATTCAAAATAAAAATGAGAAATTACGTTTAGGACACGGCCTTTCATAAAAATCTGATAATTTTGACGACGCTGAAACTAAGCGCATCTGTAGATAGGGTATTACATTTCTGTTTTTAAAAAATAGTACTATGAAAATGGATCCCATAAATGAATTAAATTACGTGCTCTCACGTAGAGTGTCCAAAGCAAGACACCCATTAATAAGTCTATAACATTACCAGCGAAATATGTTAATGTGAAAAAATGACACAAAATCCGATTTGCAACAAATGCGTGTGTCTTACGTTTCCGCGAAAATACCAGAAGATTTAATTAATGACATTTTAAAAAGACAATAAGAAGTGAACCGGGAGTGAGTGACCGCCAATTAATTTAAAATAAATATTGCTCAGTAACCTGCGTGTAAATAAAATGTAATTAAGTAAAACTTAAAGATGATGAAATATTACGCAATAACCAAAGGATTAAAAACATTCAAAGTAAATAAAGATTGCTACCGAAATGTATAACAAACATAAAACAATCTCAAAACCGAATTTAATTAACAAGAAAATATTAATTGGAATTTCGCAATATTACGTTATAAATAAATTGATAATCAAAGCATATGAGCGATACGCTTATCAATAAGTGTGAGACCGAATGACAATTATCAAAAACGTTCGAGGAACGGAGAACGAAATAGCGAGTATTTTGTATAAAAGGACGAAGTTTTCAGGCGAAAATGATAGTTCATGCTATTCCTTGCTCAAGCTAACACCGCTAGTTCTTGCAATTCATGCTCGAGCTAATACCGTATCGTTCTTTGCCTAGAAGGTCGAGACATTTTTGCTGAATTATAAAGCGCTTTGTTAACTGCAAAGAACGCAATCCGTTCACACCGAATTGTTTATATTATAATTTCAAAACCGCCATTGCAGAATTAAAATTGCGAAATTAGTTCAGCTATCCAAAAGGGTGAAACTACTTTTATTATCCGATCCCGTCTAGCTTATTGTCGAAAGCGGATAAGTTGCTATGCAGAGACCCGATCTCGGAAATAAGCACAACTAGAACGCTCGAACGTTGTGTTGGATTTGTAGCGAACGCACAAGCGTCACTAGGACCCGTGAATACGCTATCGTCAAAAATCTTTGTGTTGACTAGGTAGCGAGGGTCTGTTTAACGCCAGCAACCCGTGATACGTTCGTCTACTGTGGTGGCATCGGACACGAGTGAACCAAGAGATCATGGTCTGAACCGTCCGAGTCATTACACGAAGAAGCACGCCCGCAAGCGACGCAGCCCCTTTCGCACCTGAAAGGATACTGAACTATCCTAGAAAACTTCACAATTAACAGAATATTACGCCAGACGGCGTGCGCTTCCTTGCAAAGAACGAAAGCGACACTGAGCGTCTGTCATAATTATCTTAATACTGAGAACGTCTTTTTGCATTGAAAGCTTTCGAGTATTGCAAAATCCAATGTAATTATGTACCAAGTATTAGAAAGCGTTCATTCAAATTATTATTCCCGTTGTTATTAATAAAATTACTTTCGAAGGTCTTATCCGCCGAGCTTGGTTATTAAATATACGATTGTGAAAAGATCGTTTCACATAAGAAGTCGCGAACGCTTTCGAGGGCCGCTCCGTTTTAGTGCACGACTTTCTCCTATTTAGAATAACCAACTACGAACCGTTCAAAGAGAAGGCTCTAGCAGCAATTGGCGCCTTCTACCAGACCGAACTGAACCTACCCACTGCGATGGGTAATCCCGGATGCAAAAATATAAATTAGTTTTATTGATCCCGTGACCCAAAGACTACGCTTTGAACCGTTACAAGTCTTTTAAATCAATCACAAACTAGTATAAGTCAAATGTCTTTAAATAATTTTGTCCCCGTTACAACAAGAAGCCGTTATATATAATATAAATTATTGATAAAAGTATCGATCTAGATAATTAGAATGAAATAATTAGTTTGTAGGTTTTATAAATCGCAATTCCAGTGTTTAAAAAAAGGCTAAATTTGGAACTGGAAGAGTCCCTTTCAAATAATGATTCCTTACAAGTATGTACAGGTTACGTATAAAACTATTTAATCAAATAATAAGAACTAGGTAAATAACTATTTAGCAATTATTTGATATTGACATTCGTTTAAACATTCGATATAAAAATTGAAGTTACGTAGGCCAAAAGAAATGACTGATTTTAGGAAAGTTTATACAAGAAAATATTAATATTAACATCTTCACAGAATTTAGATATGCCCCGAATAAAAGTCGCAACATTTGTTGTTTTGCATTAAAAACCTGACAATGATGGCTAAAAAGGGCTATACCCATGTACAAATCATCAAAGCCGTAACGTTGTGGGTGGTTAGTGCAGGAATACCTAACTAGGGTAGTTTACAGTCACCGTTAAGTCGAGTCCGGTAGCTCTAGGTTCGTACAAAGGCGATTTTGACGTCCGAAAAATACCAAAACAATTCCTAAAATAAAGCTAACACTAGGCCCTAATTACTATGAAGAAAATAATGAGCTGTTATCTTTACATCTTACTCCGTGAAGAAGCGTAGGTGCCCAAAATGTGCTATTCTAATTTCACCAGCGTGAATTTAAACTTTCGCCTAGAGCGTAACACGCTTTTATTCCAGCGGCCCTTTCTCCGAAACTGACCGGCACCACTCTAGCAAATCGCGCAAGCTCCGACCAGTGCTAACGTATACCCAGTGACATAGAAATTGCAACACCAAGAAGGGGTTAGAATTTGCGGATGACATTTGGTAGGAATATTCACCTATGTCATAGTAATAAATGATCAAAATTAGGGAGGAAAATTTGTATTAGTTAAACAAAATTTTATAATAACTGTTAATGATGAGTGGTGCGACCTCTCTAATTTATCCATTCATTTACACGCCGAGGCATTGATTGAATAAGATGGTTTATCTCAACTTGAGGTATTGCCTCCCACGCAATTGCACCTCATGTTCCAAGGCCTCCAAAGTCAAAGGAGGATGCTGCAAATTTCGCAACCTTCTACCCATTATATCCCATATACGTTCAATGGGAAAAAGATCTCGAGATCTTGGAGGGCAGAGCAAAAGATGAATCTGGGCCTGCTCAAAGAAGTTCAAGGAAAATCTTGCTATATGTGGACGTGCATTATCTTGTTAGGATAATGGTTCTTCCAGCTCTTGTAAGTATGGCGGAAGATGTGTTCCAACCACCTCCGCAATATACCGTTGCGATGTCATATTGCCTCGAACGTTATATGTTATAATATGCTATATGTTATAATTTAATAGTATTATTTTAATTTTCAATGTTGTAATTAGGATATAAAACCTTGAGAACCACTGTCGATTATTGATGAAATATACTCAGTGACATCGAAATTGCAACACCAAGAACGAGTAGGAGTTTCTCAATCAATGTTGGTAGATCTGTTGGGCCGACATTAAGTAATAATTAATTAGCTTTTGAGATCAAGTGGTAATGTGGCAATTTCACATTTGACAGTTATCATAATTTTTTGCTAACTTTGCCGGTCTGTACTTTTCGTATGATTTGTTGTTCCTTTTCATTGCTAATTAACATTATTTTGGTCGCTGTTCTTTTGTTAACGTGTTTTGTTTGTTTGATCATGCCTAGAGTACAGCAATAAGGATATTTCCGTCAATTAAGCGACTTTGACAGAGGTTGAATTATTGGTTTGCGCGAAGCTGGTATTTCATTTGGGGAAATTGCTAACCGCATAAATCGAAATCGGTCCACTGTAATGCAAGTGTATCGTGCATGGTTTGAAAATGGCTAGAAACATCATAAAAGAGGAACCGGAGCTTCAAGAAGAAAGAATGATCATCAAGATAGTCGCTTAAGACAACTGGCATTTAGAGAACGATATTCCTCTACTCGGGCAGTTATGGCCAATGGTTTGTTGAAGAAGGTCGCTTTGTAACCCTTAGAACAGTTTATCGCCTAATCTGAAGTATTGGGTTAACATCATATTGTCTGCAACTTACGTTTCCTTTGACCGTAGGACATTGCCAGCAATAAACGATTTCATTGGAATCTTGAATAGCGTCGTGTTGTCTGCAGTGACGAATCTAGATTTTGTTTAGAAATGCATGGCGGTTGTTAGAGAGTGAGGAGAAGACGCGGTGAACGACGGAGTCTTCTATTTACAGTTGAGAGGCACGTACACCGCACTGTGGGTGCTATGGTTTGGAGTCCGATTACTTATAGCAGCAGGTCTCCCTTGGTGTTCATTCGAGGCAATATCACATCACATCAATATATTGTGGAGGTGGTTGGAACACATCTTCTGCCATACTTACAAGAGCTCGAAGATCCATTATTCCAGCAAGATAATGCACGTTCACATGTAGCAAGGTTTTGTTTGAACTTCTTTGAGTAGGCCCAGAATCATCTTATGCCCCGTTCTCCAATATCTCTAGATATTTCTCCCATTGAACATGCATGGGACATAATGGGTAGAAGGTTGCAAAATTTGCAGCGTCCTCCTTTGACTTTGGAGGCCTTGGGACATGAGATGCAACTTGCATGGGAGGAAATACCCCAAGATGAGATAAACCACCTTATTCAATCAATGCCTCGGCGTGTAAATCAGAGAGGCCGCACACATTATTAAGAATTATTATAAAATTTTGTTTAACTAATAAAGATTTTCCTCCCAAATTTTGATCAGTTATTACCATAACATAGATGAATATTCCTACCAAATTTCATGCGGAAATTCCAACCCCTTCTTGGTGTTGCAATTTTATGTCACTGAGTATATTATAGCGTTATACAAGGTGCCTCGAAAATAACTAGCAGAGAGTAGAACAAAATTTTCTTATAAACATATAGGTTTTGAAATATTAATAATTATAGTTTTCAATCTAATTCTGATGTGCATGCCATGCAGGATAATGTCGTTGCCCTTGATGTGTACTATATCTTATAGGAACATATGTTTATTGCAGAAGATATTAAAATATAGAAGCCTGTTAAAATTGTTATTTCAAAGAAAGTAAACAAGGTCAAAGGACTTTTATAGGTCAAATTACTACAAGCACGTCCTAAACAAATATTAATGTTATTCTAAGCAGTATTAGAGTACACAAGTTCATTTTTACTTTGTTTAGCAGACTCGATTGTATTATTTAAGTTTTCAATATTTAAAATTCGCTTATGAAAAATAATATACGAATATTATGCTTTACAGGTCATAAAATATACAGTTTTCATGATTCCGTCTAATTTTTGAACATCCTGCATGAATGTAACAAACACGTTTTACTTCCGAAAAAAACAGGATATCGGAAATATAATATGAAAGCTGATGGGCAAAAGTAGTCGAAATTAATATTTATGGGGATATTGAAACCGAGTACAATATGTGTAGATAATAAAGAAATATTGCAAAATGTGCAGGTATTTAAAAATTCTGCATAATATGGAAAGGTACTTAAAATATCTAAAATATTTACAAATATTTCAAAAGTAAAACCATTAAATTTTGTCATGATAATTAAATATAAATGTGTATATACAACTTAAAAGGATTTAGGGTAAAAATTAAAACAATGCAAGTTATATTTAAAGATCCTATTAAAATGTATATCAAAGTAAAATGGTATAAATTTATTGTATTCTTAAAATATTAATTCAACAATTACAATGTTTAATTGAAACATGAACTTAAAGTTTAAATATTTAAAGATTTTTACGAACACTGCAACCGCCTGCCGTTTTAAAACTTATGTTATTTTTTCAGGGAACACCTATGGATCGTCGCGAGAACCAATTATTGTTTATGAAGGCGAAAATATTCGTTTGCGATGTGCTGCAAGTGGAACACCTAAACCACGTGTAGAATGGAAAAGAAGTGACGGACAACTTATTTTTACTGGAACATATCGAGGTTTGTTTATTTCTTTATTGTTGTTGTTGCAATTTATAATATTATGAGGCGTTTCTGAAAACTAAGGTTACAATCCCCATAGGCCAAGCAGTAATATTTTAGTGCGTGAGTTAGCAACACTGATATAAACTGTCAGCCTTCCACTTTTTATGCGCGACAATTGCACGGTACGTTATGGAGTCTCGTACGAGTAACAAGTAGATGCAATGGCTGCGGTAATTACGGATCCCGCAAATGTGAAGTGCATGCTGTCATGAACTTATTCCGGAAGTGACGAATACACGCTACATGAAGCTCTGGCTTTAGCATCAAGCTACAGCAAGTTGTGCGCTCGCCTTGTACTCAAAATGCTAACCAAAGAACACAAAAGGAAACGCATGGGCTATGAACGCGATGTGACTCTTGGATCAATGAGGATATCAAGAAAACAGCGACAAGGTGGTTCCAGGACCAGGCGGGGTATTTTATGGCTTTGAGTTATATAAGATCGTACGTCATCTTAATAAATGTTTGCACAATGGCGGAAACTATGTCGAAAAGTAACCACCGTATCATTCTGTAAATTGTAGTAATATATAGTTGTAACCTTAGTTTCCGCACACGCCTCGTATCGTAGTACTAACTAAATATTAGTTTCTAGATCAATTAAAAACAATTTATTTCTCTTTAAGTAGTTCTATTAAATATAAGTACTAAAAACACCAAAAAGCAACCTTTTTTCTAGGAACGCTTTTGTGATGATTAATAATGATTTTAGAAACTAAAGAATTCAATAGAGCAAAAAAGTCATATTGGTGCTCAATTATGGAAATATCCATCAACTATTTCTAAGTTCTAATCTGAATAATAAAATACGGAATAATATTTCAAATATTGGAATATTTAAAACTAATAATGTCTTCTTCTGAAGGTTTAAAATAATCAAGTCTTTCGAAGTTACCACGCATACAATCAGAGTAGTGTTAATAATTCACTAATCACTAATTTGAATGCAGTTTTCTAGTAATGGTTGCTTATAATTGATAGCCCAAGACATCGGTATTCTCAATAATAGATAGACTAAATAAGTATATTATATTAGATAATTAACTTCCCTGCAAGATGTTGCATCTATCATAGTTAAACTCGCAATTTACGATAAATATCACATAAAATCGTTTCTTAATAAAAAAACAATATATAATTCATACAAAAAACCCTTAAAAAGTGGATAATAAACATGTTAGAGAACGTACACATGGTATAATAAAATTTAGTAAACCAGAATGGAGTTAAATTTCAATTACACTGAATGCTTAGTCAATATACGTTGCAATGACCTGTAATATGAGTAGAACTGGAATAAACGTACGTGACGCCATCGAAAACTGGTATAAAACTTATCACGTACATATTGCAAATCAGAAGTTCTCAATAAGCTTTCCAAGAATTTTCTAGATTCAATTGTACCCTAATTACAGCTGTTTAATTATTTTTATTACTTTTTGAGAATTTATGGGGCTTAAAGAATAAGTAGTTAAAATAGCAGTATTTTAAAGCAACCTTGTATAAGTGAAATTTTCTAAATGTAAATCGTATACAACAGGATGTTACGAACTGTACAGGGCGTCCCATATCGTTGTGATTTAAGGGTTTCAACGTTTCTGTGCTCCTCTTCTGAGTAGATTACAATGCCTAAATCATATTTTCAATATCTGCTTCAGTTTTTGTGAAAAAATAATAAAGTCGATATTTCCTTATTTTTAATTCCTCTTCATAACTTCTTTTGTGCGAAATATATTGGAAATGTTAAGATAGATGTATATACAGTTGTTTACGTAGAATACATAGTATACACAGTATTTTTATAAAGGAAATATTTTTCGAGTTACTGTAAGAAATTACATTTTTTATATGGAAAAAATAGTAGCCGTTGGAACAGTTAAAAAGATCTTTTGATATGCTATCCAAATTTATATATAGTGTTATATATCTACTTCTAAAAATGGGTAAGATATTAACAAAAACGCGTATTTTCGTGTAAAAATATTTCAGAAACAGACGACACACGACTTTCTTTTACGTACATAGATATACAAATATGTAAGTGTCCACAAATGATTCAAATATTATTTATGTTTATTTTGTGAACGATAATAGTAACGGTCACACGTTCAAATTAGTGCTTAACTGCAGAGATTTTCTGTGATAACTTGCTTCATCGCATTTTGTCAGGAAAACTTCTAAGTTCGCGTGAAAAGATATCAAAGGTATAAGAACTGTAGCAAGTTTCAAAAAAATTATTATAGCCGTTTTCGGGAAAATCGCAAAAAACTTAAATATTTCAAAAATAACGTGGCACTTTTGGTCATTCCATGTAATATTAGATATATAAAACTATATATATTTGAATAACTCGAAAAATACTTCTTTTATAAAAAATACCAAGCACAGCATTGCATTCTACGTAAAAAAACATAAGAAGCTATCTTAACATTTCCAATATATTTCGCACAAAAGAAGTTGTATAGAGGAATTGAAAATAAGTAAATATGGATTCTGTTTGTTTTCACGAAAACTGAAGGAGATATTGGAAATATAATTTCGGCATTATAATCTACTCAGAAATCGAGCACGGGAACGTCGAAACTCAAAAACCGTATTTCTACTTATTATATGACAAATCCAGAAGTCTCAATGAAAATGGGACACCCTGTACATATATACATATTGTAGGCGATCGTATTTGTTTGTGAGTTTTTAACTGTATTGGTATCCCTGTGTAATTGGCACTATTGGTTGTTAATGTGACAGCAGAATGTTTGAGGATAAGTTTATTGTCATGCTCAATAGTGGCGTGGTAACGAAACATTACTGTAATTTATCTATATCATGCGCTCTATAATTTGTTATTTCATGAATACTTTACATGGAAATGAATTAATTAGTAAAAGGTGATAATAATTTTAAAGCAATTTGACAGCTTCAATTTTATTATACATAAATAGAACGCCACTGATTCAGTTGTCACTAAATTTAGTTTTAAAATTTCAAAATAGTACTGCCGCTAACATAACTTCAGTTTTTATTGTAAACCTAACAAAAAACACCACAAACAAATACGATTAGCCGGTACTTGTAGATGTCCTAGATATTACTGCCAAAATGGAATAAAGCTGTTCACATACGTACGTGGTGTGATCAAAAGGAAATGAACATTTTTGAATTTTGTGCATTGTAGTTCATCGATTTGGTTAAATTTTTCTTTTTAGGTTGGTAGTACTGCCAGTGGAGCATGCGCCGAGTTTTAAATCGATACAATCTTCAGTTTGTTTTGGTAGCCGTGAAGTAGGACGCTCTTGACAGCATTCTGTGATCCGCATGTGTCGCGATTTGTCCGAGCAAAGAATTTGTTCAAAATTTTGTGTGAAAGACAAAATTAAGCACGGAAAAGCATTTAAAATGTTACAAAGAGCATTTGGTGGCGACACTATGTCACAAGCACGTGCTTACGATTGCTACAAACGCTTTAAAGAAGGCCGTGAAGACGCTAACGATGACGCTAAGTCTGGGCGGCCTAGCTCCTCATGCAACGCTTGCTAATGGAACAATTACCATTGTAGAGGTTTTTGAAGAATGGCGCGGTGCACGCAAAGCAATTTTCACTAAAGTTTTGGGTATGAACCGAGTGACAGATAAATTCGTTCCGAAACTTCTAAATTTTCAACAAAATCTGCATTACACAGAAATAGTCGAACAAACGCTTCCTGATGTCGCTAATGATCCAGAATTACTCCAACGCGATATAAGTTGTAATGAAAGCGCTGGATATATGATAGTGACCTCGAAACAAAGACTCAGTCATCGCAGTGGAAGTGTTCTGGGGGCTGGGACCAAAAAAAAGCACGTTAAGTGGGGCCAAACGTGGTTGTTCTTCTTACCGTTTTCTTCGATCACAATGAAGTCGCGCACTTTGGGTGTTTACCGGAAAATCGCACAGTTAACAAGGAGTATTACCTACAAGTTATGCGTAACTTACGTGAGTCTATCTGAAGAAAACAACCAGGGCTATGGAAAAAGCTTATGGATTTTACACCATAACAATACACCGGCACATACCGTATTACTTAACATACATCTTTGCGAAACACGAGACCACTTTGATGATGCAACCTCCCTATTTTCCAGACACGATACTTTGTGACTTTTAACTATTCCCTAAATTCGAGAGGGCCCTTGAGGTACGACGTTTTTTAATGATGGAGGAAATAAAGGAAAACTCGCTGGCTGAGCTGAAAGCAATACCTAAGAAGCATTCCAACAATGCTTTACAAGCTGGAAAAAACTTTGAAAGAAGTGTGTTGTATCCCAGAGATCTATTTTGAAGGGGACAGTATAAAAATTTATGAATAAATTAATACTTTTTGAAGATAATTACAATTATCGTTTATTTTTGATCACACCTCGTATGTGTTCATTACTGCGATTGGTACTTACTGTTAATTCATTTCTTTAATAAAATAATTGCAAGAATAAATAATTTATGCATTTTATAATATTGGGTTTTAGTGGACTATCTGTAAATGAGGACAAAAATTACTATTCATGATTTAACAAGGCATTTTAAACGTAATCCGATATTTAAATGAACAACTTTTAAATGGCTGAGGGAAGATTTCTATAAGTTATGCTACGAGTATGTATATTAAAAAATCGGGCAAAGTTAAATTAACCCATTAATGATTGAATTTTGTATTTTCGAAAATTTTGCGAACTAATTATGTTTTTATTTTTAAATTACTATTATAAACGTTGTTTAAGGAAATATGCGGCATTGTATTTAGCTATTTTCCATATAAGGAACCTTAGGTTTTTAGGGTCTATTAAATTACTATTAAATGAAAACCACAGGAATCGATATAAATATTTATATAATGATGAAAATCTTGCAAACAGCATTACTTTGTATGAAAATCGACAAAGTAATCAATACATAGTTCTACGTTACATTTATGACACCGTGTTCGCACAGAGCAGCCTTTATGGTTTTCCCCGGAGCATCGCCGGCGTTTGTTATTGGGTATATATTCTACTAAATGATCTTTTCTGCCAAGGCGAATATCCGGAGATATCCTGGAATCTTTTGAAAAACAACTTGGTCTGCTAGATGCCTTTTGTAAGTTTTGGAATTTTTTTAAATAAGTTTCTCTAATTTTTTTTCTAAATTTCAATTGTGTTGTTTCTGGATTATGTATTTTATAAATATCTTTGTGCATTTGCTAATGAAAAAACTGAATGTATTGTAGGTAATGGTCTTTTTCCATCTGGTAATTCCATTATAGGTTGAATTAAAGGTGCTGTTGGGTTTCCAAATTTTTTGTCACGTTGGCGATTGGAATTTGGTATTGAACCATGATGAATTTCAAAATTTATCAAATATCCGTTCTTTGAATTTATGCACCAGCATTTATATCCAAAGGCTATGATGGTCGTGGTATTTCAGGTGTTGGTATAAAATAATGTAAAAAGCTACGTTTAAATTTATTTATTAGTGGTCGTAATGTTGACATTTTGTCTTCAGATCTTTGTATTGTCAGCACAATGTATGTATTTCATGATTTCAATAAATCTATCTCGTCGCATTGCTTTGTAAACGCCAAAATTCCAAAGGTCCTCTCCTGAATCGCAACAACTTTTCTTTCAGGGTTTGTTGTCATACCCTGACACAATCAGTATGCCGAAAAAGCATCTCATTTCTTCCCGAGTTATATTTGGTTGTGGTTTATTATTAAAAGTAGCATACTTGTTACTTTTTTAACTAAAAAATCTATAATATTCCCTGTTAAGAAAAGTTCAAAAGCCTCTACTGGTGTCAAGTTTCTGTATGCAAAAACATTAGGTTGTGGAAATGGTTTGTCTTCTGTACACGCAAGATCTGTTTGTCTTAGCCATTCAAATTTTTTATGACTTCTTCTTACTAGTGACGCAAGCGGCACATTCTCTGGAATATTACCTTCCTCCGGTATATCAAATTTCCCACTCTTCTGCCACTATCCATTACTACTTCAGCACTCGCTAGTAGTTGTTTTTCAGATAGGCTATCTAATAGCCCATCTGAGTCTTCATCTGCGGAATCCTCATTTGACAATTCTCTGTTATCCGATGGTTCAATGTATATCGAATTGACATGATCGTTGCAATTAAAATCCTCCCAGAACTCTTCACTTTCCAACATATCGGCAATTAGCTGCACAGATAACCTGAAAAACAAAATTAAAAATTTCGAGTTAAAACTGTATGATAAAAGAAAAGACTAGTGTTCCATATATGGAACGCCAAAAGAAAGTGTATAAATTAGGTAAATAAAGATATTATAATTTGTTCTAACAACAAAGAATATTATTAGTAGTAAGAAGATTTACCAAATCAAAACTTAAATTCAGCCTAAATAATGTAAAAATTAATACATAGGTACTTACTGATTTCTATACGCCATAATTATTTGTTTACAACACTAACAAAGAAAGAAAGTTGTCATACAAGACCTATTTCACGCCTACTTCATTGGCACATTGTGGTTATTTGGATTACATACAACCTGAGAACATTAGTCTAAAGAGAATTTTACACTTCCAACGTTATTTTAACATACATTTTATGATGTTGTGTTTTAAGTTCCTCATATGGAACGCTAGCACCTAATTGGTTTTAAGGTACCTACCAACACATTTTTGCAGATTATACCGGAGTAAATTTTATATACAGGGTGATTTATAATGGGTGTAAAACATTTTAACAGCAAATTGTGCACGAAAAAATAGGTAAAAAAGTCCCTATAAACAGGATCTGAAAATGGACCCTTCTTCGAGATAAACACCCCCAAATGGGGTCGATGAAAATCATGTTATTGTTTGTATTTCCTAAACGAACCAACAGATTTAAATAAACTTCGGTCGTTTGATACCATGCTTGAAGGTCTACGTTCACTCGGATTCGTGTTGAGATTCATGAACTATAGGCGTTGGAAGTGGGGATACGGGTAACGTTATCAAGCATATTTTTTATACCCCTCAGAATTTTGCAGGTTTAAAGTTAAAATTAATTTGCCCGAACCCTATTAAGTAAAAAAGGTGCTCTTATTTCGACTTCGTTTTTACACCGCTTTCGAGATGATTGCACTGTTTATCTGAAAGTGTTAATCTGTGCTGATACTGCAATCCACAAAATCTGAAAGTGTTAATCTCTTAATCGTTAGAACATGGAATACATACTAATAAGTATTAGCGTAAAATGACAACAGTGTCAAATTACTATAAACAACAAACAAACAAATAAGAGATTTAATAAACGTTTAGTTTTTGTTTACTTATTTTCTCTAAAAAGTAGTGAATGTAACAAAGATGAGTGAATAATAAGTATTGCTTAGTGAAAAGAAACAATACAATAACAATATTTACATGAAAAAAAAACAGGATAAAAATTACGAGTATTGCACAAAAAGCAGTTATTTATAGCAAATGCTGAAAATCTCCTCGTTCCACTCTAATGCAGGAATTGCAGCGTCTTATTATGGACTGATAAACCTTTAAGGTTATAGTGGGATCACTCTGAATATTCGTTGCGGCATGAATGAGTCTTTGAATGAGATTATCTCTTGAAGTTATTACAACTGCTTTAAATGAAACACAAAGATAGAAATCAACTGGATTTAAATCCGGTGAGCATGGCGGCCACCTTACAGGGACCCAACGCCTAATCCACCGCCTTAGAAAGTGAGGATTTAACCATTTGGTGACATGGGGACCATTATGACGTGGTGTGCCACCTTACTGTAAATACATACCTCGCCGTATGTTTAGAGGAACGTCATCTAAAATATCAGATACATTATTATCCAGGAACTGTAAGTATTCAATTGAATTCAAGCGATTTGGGAGAAATATCAGATTTAACACAGTACCGTTAAAAATTCCCGACCAAACGTTTATTGAAAAACGTTGCTGAAAGTTGAGCTCCCTTGTCAGATGTGGATTTTTTAAGTACAAGTAGTGAACATTATGAGTATTAAAAATCCCATTTCGCTTAAAAATGACTTAGTCTGTCCACGTGACCATTTGAAAGAAATTTTCGTCATCTGCATGTTCTCGTAGAAACCAATGACAAAACTCACTTCTTTGTTCAGTGTCCCCTGCGTGAAGGGCCTGGACAACCCGTCCATTATCAACCCGATAATGATATGGATGCAGTTCTTCCTTATGAATGGTTCTCCATACCAAAGGCTGCAATGTTTGCAACTGGCTGGCAATCCTTAAGGTGCTTGTCGTAGGATCCCCTAATACCTGATCAATTATGTCCTGTTCCGTTTCATCAGCGTCTTGACGTTGTGGGGCACCGGCGTTATTTCTTACAGTAGTGCTTCCTGTTTCTTGCAATCTGCGAAAAGTTCTTGTAAAAACGGAGTGGTGCGGCAAACGGCGATTTGTAAATCTGCGATGGTATTCTTAAAGCGCACGAGTAGCATTATCATTACAATATCCGTATACAAATACCATTGTTAGACCCTCGAAATTAATATGTATAATTACAAAGTTCTAACATTTAGAAAATTAAAATAAATTAACGTTTATTTCAAATTTCTAAAATATA
>JAHWXV010084770.1:0-20403 GCA_024586415.1 Phrixothrix hirtus
CCTAAAATGTCAAGGGATCCCTGTATTATCGGTTAGGAGGATGCACAGGGGACCTGAGAAAATCCCGATGCCGTTAAACCACCTGAAGATGGAGAAATCCCCAGCGCGCAAGAAGATCTTCAATATCAAGGCAGTGCTAAGCCTACGTATTACTGTTGAGACGCCGTGAAAATCGGGAAGAACAGTACCATGCCACAAGTGTCAAAAGTTCGGGCACACCCAGCGGCGGTGTAACGCGACGCCAAAGTGTGTCAGTGCGCCGCTAACCACGACAGCGAGAAATCTGTAAGGAGCCGCCAAGAGCGCACCAAGTGCGCGAATTGCGACGGCGGGCACACCGCAAGCTACAGAGGGTGCCCTAATCGCCCAAAACAGCCCGCAGAACCAACATCAGTAGCAGCACCCACAAGTAGCGGCGTATCATACGCCGCAAAACTAAAAGGGGAGGAATCCCGCACTCCGACGGAACCAAGCTCCGAAAAACTGTTCAGCCTGGAACAGCTAATGTAGATCGACCGTCTTCTTGTTGACGCTACGAAGGACTGCGGCACACTATCCGAGGGCATAGCAAAAATAATGTTTGCCTACCCGAAATTCTAGCAATATTAAATTTCTTGCTAGAATAGACTACACTCCACAATGGGAATCCGGTGATCGCACCGACGACAAAATCTCATCTTATATTGCATAACGCTCCAAACGAGTTTACGCCCACCCCACCATTATATCCCCTCTTACAAACCACCACCGAATTGCTATAAAAGGAGAGACGAAAAGTGAAATTACCAGTTATGCTTCAGTCGACTTGGGAATCCGGATACAATTACTAGATCCTCAGGAGAACTTCTAGACCTTTCTAGTGTAGTAGCTAGTGATCCAGAGTGACTCCAAGAGCTTCCGGTGATTGTGATAGTGCATCGCCAGTGCTTTAGATAAGCTCTTGCAGTGGCCGTATGCAACCAGCGGCCGACTCAACGCAAAGTGAGTACATAGCAACCATTAACTATTATTGGGCTCTAACTAACTGTATAGCTTGAACATTTATTTATCTTCTGGAATTGAACAATTATCGGGTTGCATAAATAAATATTTGTTTCTGGCAACAATAGTGGACACCTTCGATTCAATTAGTGAGCAGCCGCGTAGATTCAACGCGCAAACTATAACTATAATATTCTGAAATTAAAAATAAGCCGTAACTTTAATTATCGGACTCGGAGATAGACATTTTTATGCAATCAACTTATTCATCCATAGATTACGAACCCGGCGTCCTTCAATGACCCTTTGACCCAATTAACGTTTAAATGTGAATGAATATAGTGTTAGTCTGGTATTGTAGGATACTACTGCATACTAAACATTGATTAGATCATCGTGTTAGTGTTGACAATTTTATTAGTGATAAGTAACTCCGCGTGATTTGATTATCGTGTCAGTAACGGTCAGTGACCTTTTTTGCCTATTGAACATTTCTGTATATATTCATTGCGTTAGTGTGGAAAGTTTTGTATTAGTGACAAGTAAGACCTTGTGATTTGATTATCGTATCAGTAACGGCCAGTAACCTTCCTTCCCTACTGAACATTTCTGTTCATCGCATTTGCATAGACAACTTTTAATAACAAGTGTAGTGTTTAAGTTAACAAACAAGATAGTGACAAAGTGCGGGCCGCGAAGTAAGTGACGAGTTACGTGTAACATCGGTACAGTTGAGACTCCCCTCAAGCAACAATAAGTTCTGCTGTTGCCACCAAAGATACGCCAAGAATTGGATAAAGACAGGTAGTGGAGGGGACGTGTTCGCGTGTGACTCGCGGATAATTATATATTTTTTTGTGTGTACTGGGGTAACTCCCCCTGTAACATCTCAAAACGCATAAAAATCCGTCGAAGGTGAGAGAAATGTTTCTCGGGGTTCCAGTGTCACTGATATATTGATATTGCTAACTGAAAGACTCTTTATGAACTCTAAAGGGTAACTAACATAGACGTAAACGCAAACACAATGTTAAAAAAACATAAACAAATGAAACTGTTCACATAGATCACATAAACAGTTTATGTTTATGAAAGCAAAACTTTTCAACCTGAAGTATTTAAACCTTTACGTATGCGTTTATCGACAATTTAATAACTTTAATTGTATTGACAATAATGATGTCACTGTCGCCATCAAATAAGCGTCCGACATCGATATTTCTTGTTTTTGTCGTATACTGTCAACTTCCTATAATAGAGTTTCATGGGTCACTCTATAATTTGGTTTTAATTCAGCCCATTTCTTTTTAAGTTTTATTTCCTGGTTTAGTACGGTCTTACGTATTGTAAATGAAAATTTTATAATTTACCTACTATTTTAATTTCATTATTCATTTAGATTTAATTTAATCTAATTGATGCCACTGGATTTACTTCTAAAGGCACATTTATTTGATTTAATTTAGTATTATTGCCGAAGATTCATATTATTTCAGTTTTAAAAACCAGTTTTGTGCAAAAAAAAAGGTGTAAACATCTGTCACATTTTGTGCAATACTTCCTCCACACTTTGTCGATTTTTAGTTCATTTTAGATATTCGTGCTAATGTCGCGTATCGCAATAGATGTCCTAGGGTGGGTTCACTGAAATAAATTGCTACCTAGAACTTTGTACAGTTTTCCAAGGGCCTTTAATCTATTCTGGCTCAGGATGGGGTAAGGATGCTATGTTTTTTTGTAAATACTTTAGCATTTCCTGCTGTTTTTTTAAAGTTGTTGTGTCAGGTCAATTTTGGATCTTTGCTTTGATTCCGCTTTCCGACAAGTAAATAACAACATTTTTTTATTTTATTGTCTGACCACCACCTCCTGCTTTTTTTATTATTACAATGAGAAACCCTTCTTTGGCGTAAAAGCGACACCAATAAGAGCAAAGTTTTGTCGTTTTCCATTATACAGTGTTGTTTTGAAGTAGTTTCAGAAACCACCCAATCTTCAGTCCCTATGCATTCATAAAAAAATAAAGAAAAAATTTAGATCTCTTTAGTTTTGGCAAAATAAGGTTTTGAAAAATTTTACAAAACCGTTTGAGAACCTCTTGAATTACACTTGCTTCGCCCGTTTTAACCATTTGTTAGATGAGATTCAGTTGCAAGGTTATTATGGTTGCTACATACCTTATTTTCTTATAATACAATAACTGTATATCAGTTATCGAGTTAGTTGAAATTTAAAAATAAGTAAATATTTTGGATACGTTTTTATTCCTTTTGTATTTTGGTAGCTGTAGAATAAATCCAAATCACTGTTTTTTTCAGAACAGTGACTTTTTATAGCGTTTCCGATTTTCTGTATTACGCCAGTGTAGTACAAATCAGCCGTTTTCCCTTTTCAAGAAAAGTACAATATTTTGCAGTTTTCCTAGTTTTCATACTATCCTTTATAAATAGAAAACAGCTAATATGCCACCACACCCGTGCAGTGCATATAAATCGGAAATCCTATTAATTTATTTAAAATTATATAACCAACATGTGTGCATCTATGTACTTTCATATTTATTACACTTTGCATTTATAAAATTATCATTTTATGTTTAAGGCTCGTTGTTCAAATTCTTTTAATGATTTCAATTTCTGGATTACTTTATCTAGTGTTTTAATGCAAGAAAAAAAATAGGTTATAATTATCGAAGATCAAATACCTATTACAAGTAAATTGGCACAGTATAACTTATAAATTGTTATGTTGGGAATTATAGCTGTGAGATAGTCGTTAATATTTTGAAGTTCACCTAAAAGCTTATTAAAATTACATATTTTAGAACTATTAGTCAAATATTCCTTGATGTAGGTTATGGTTTTAAAATGCAATGATCGTAATCAATACGTTCTGTAATTTGATATACATGTTTATGGTCTGGCTTTATAAAAACATAATTAAGATTAATTTCAACTAAAGAAATCTATATGACAGCGACTATCAAAATGTTTTTTTATGTTTTTGATTTCAAAAAAAGGCCTGTTAGAGATAAGAATACTACAAATAAGTGTCTTAGGCGTGTATAAGTTACCTGTTTAATATCCTGGAAGTATTTCAAAACAACCCTATATACATATATATACAAGTACGGAAAATGCTTATCAATAACAAACATCCCTAATTTATAAATGAGATTTATAACAACATATGTTTTTTGTTACTAAATTTTAAAAATACGGCCTTAATAAAAAGTACATTTCTAACAATTAGGTTAGCGTTCATGTTCTAGATGAATTGCCTTTAATACTTAACTCACGTCACATAATAGAGGAAGTTCATAAGATTTGGTTAATACTAACAGTAAACCGAAAATAAAATAAAATTTATAAAATTACTATTTCAAATATTGGGTACTAAACAAATTACTATTTTAAATAAATTGACTGTTTTATTTACACCCCACTAGGTGTGTCAAGTTGGATGGATCTACCAACCAATTCAAGCAGTAAATTCGTGAATCGTCAGTACTTTGCTAATACTACTGATTCTCAAAATCTGGTTGTTAGTACCGTTAAGATAACAAAATTATAGCGAAATTAAGTAGGCGATCTAAGCTATTAGAACGAGGCATGACATCAGAATTCGATTTGTGCCAATCGCCAATACTTCATTAGTACTCACGATTTCCAAAATTTTATTGTTAGTACCCTTAAGATAACAAAATTATAACGAAATAAGTTGGCAATTTAACTTGACGTCAAGTTGCATGGACCTACTAGAACGAGATATAATAGCAAAATGCAGTTTGCACCAATCGTTTGAATTTCGCTACTATTCTTTATTTCAGAATTGTTGCATGGAAAAGTTTAAATGTTTACCCTGCCATGACATGTTAGACATTTTCAGTTCTGTTTCAAATTTAACGTAATAAAAGAGGCTATGCAAACATTTAGGATCTGACACATTCTTTGAATGTGCTTGCATTCAAAATGGAACTAAGGTGAATTCACCTAATTTTGACACTCCCTCAATAGCTGACACTCTCATAGAATAATAACAGAAACATGAAAACGCCAACAAAGAGGCTAAATTTGTTTTATCCATAAGATAGACATCTGATTTCTAGTGGTATTTTGTTAGCAGTATTGGCTGAGGCTAACTGCACAATAGGCGACAAAGACACAGACATAGACATACACACACATACAGACATACATACACGAATTTTCAAAAACATGATTTTCGTACTCAGGAGACCCGAGAACATGTATTTTCACAAACATTTCGATATCGAAAATGGTGGTTGAAAACAATAGGTACCTATATATCAGATAGGATAATAGAAAGTAAAAATTATCGGATATGTGATCTAATATGTATATCCCACATTTGAGTTTTTTCAACTCTAATTGTAAAGGTTTTGTCAGAAATCCAATCGTTAGGTCTATTTTTTGCTAACCCTACATATGTATATTAAATATATTCGATGAACGAGAACTTCTGCAAATAGACATAAATAATACGTACGTGTCAAAGAGTTCTTTGATATTATACAGGATTATTCATACAGAGAATTTTAAAAAACCGATAACTTATTTGAAAATTTCATTTTTTTACAAGTTTTTGTTTTTGAGAAATTTTGCTCACAGATACACACACGCACGTGCGAACGCGCGTACACACGCCCTCGGTAATACTAACGAAGTATTAAGCCCAAGCAGCGCTTTTAGTTATTAAAACGTATTAACAACTCCTAAGTTGACTTCAAAGTGTGTGGCTATTATCTATTTCAACCACCCTATAACGTTTTTCTAACGTATATGTCACTAAAATGGGGAATAGCGCATACTAACATATTACTCGTTTATTACCATTGCAATTACGTTTTTCTAACTAGAGAGTTACGTGTTAATTTCGTTATAGCTTAGTCGCTGAAACTTGTAATTACTTTGCCCCCTCCTAATAATGTTGTTTCTATCTTACTCAAGTACACATATTGTATTGCTATCGTTTTCTATAGAACTGAAGTTATGAGAAATAAAGTAAACAGTAACTATGGATGCAATCATCTATAATAATTGGGAATGTATAATACGTGTATAACACGTACAATGCTCTCAAAATAAAAACGAATGCCTGTTTATTCATAAATGTGATTATTATGTCTCCATAAAATATGTCCGCCTCAGGAATTATTAATATTTATAAAAATAAACATTGCGAAAATTATATAAAATAACTACTGAAGTATTTGAAGTGAAAATTATAACATATTTTCACGCAAGTTGTAGATATAATACATCTGAAGTAAAAATAAATAAAATATTAACAAAAGAATTTTGACAAAATTAGGTTATTCATTGATTAGTATTAACAATTTGAATAAAATATGGCAATGTTCACATAAATTTACTATGTAGTTCAAGTTACCATTACTTACGTATATAAAGTACTTTTTACTTTCATGAAGTAATTATAACTCCAATGATTTCGCTTAAAAATATTATTTACTGGGATGTAAAATATTATTTTTGACTGTTAAGTAGCGCTTATATAACTACTACAGAAAGTATACCTAATAGTAACTCCCCCTCTAAGAACGTTCGTTGGCCTTCGCTAATCTAATAGCGTGCGGGAGTAATATGATCTGCATTGCATATTAGTTGCTATCTAAATAGTATGAAGATATTTCGTTACTAGAAATAAATGGACTAATTTAAATCATCAATATTAACTACAAATAAAGTTGAATTGCTGTTCTGACCTAAACGTTTGTTAAGTATAAATAAATTGAACTTTTCATAATAAAAAGAATCATTTGTTAATTATAAATCGGCAGTATTAATGTATTAATGTTTCTCTATTATAAATTATAATTACGAAACAGTTTTTATGCATGAGCGCAATAATTACCCAATATATTTTTAAGCATCATGTTAAAATGTGTATTAAAAGGGAGATTTCCTTTGTAGTGCATTTTAAATACATTTAAATACCTTGACGTTAAATTCTTTGGTCATTTTAGCGTTATTGGAACTTATGTTTCAACTAGCAAGGCACTAACTTGTAGTCGTAAATAATAGTAACCAAAATATTACAAAAACTTGAAATTGACTCATAAGAAACTATTTCTTCAAGATTCTAATTAAGTATTTAAAGATGGTTATTACTACTTACAATTTCTACCATAAAGTTGATATTTCTTGAGTAATTATGAGTTGTTTTAATTACGTTTCAGGTATTTCTAAGCTACTGAAACGTATATAACTAGTTCGTAATTATAAACAGTAAATTTCACAATATTTTGACTGATAAAAAGTGAATCAGGTAATTTTCTCGTTGAAATAAAAATTTATGTAATGGTTCAGTAATATTTACTGCGGCAAAGTAAATATAACCCCAACGCCTGTTATAATTACTTAAAGTGCTACTTGGGAGTAGATCCATCTCACCTGACATCAAGTTAAATGACCTACTTAATTTCGCTATAATTTTGTTATCCTAAGGATACTAACATAGAAATTTTGGGAATTGTGGGTATTAAGGACGTACTAACGATTTACGTAGACTGCATTTTGCTGTCATGCCTTATTCTAGTAGGACCATCTACTTGGTTTCTTCAAGTTAAATGGCCAACTTCATTTTCTTATAGTTTTGTTATCTTAAGGGTACTAACAATAAAATTTTGGAAACTGTGGGTATTAACGAGGTACTAACGATTTGCGTTAACCGTATTTTGCCATCATGCCTCGTTCTAGTCGCTCCATTCCAACTTCACGTCAAGTTAGATGGCGTACTTAATTTCGCTACAAATTTTTATCTTAAGGGTACTAATAAATAGATTTTGAGAATCGGTAGTGCTAACAAAGTACTGACGATTCACCAATTTACAGCTTGAATTGGTTGGTAAGTCCGTCCAACTTATTTATGTGAACATACCCGTTTCGAATATTTGATAGTGTGGCATTGGATGCTATTAATAATAATCTTGTTTACACATATTTCTATTTAAATAAAATTAATATACAATATTCATAAAATTTAAAGTTCGTTTGAGTTAAATGTTTTGTGGTGTAATAACTTAATTATTCAAATATTGAAAACAAATATTAAACTTTGTATAGCCAAAAAGTTCAAATGGTTGAAGCTTTATATCACCCTAAGTTTTAATGGCTATTTATTTGTAACTGTTTATGATAGCAAACATTAAAATGGTATTAACCTTAACTGGTGTGTTATTTAATTTTTCACTAAAAATTATTTCATAAATAAGTCATAACGTAGTTATGGTAACTTGCTAAACAAAACCATCTATTGATCAAGGATCACTGTTTTTAAATGTATAATAAATCGCATTAAAGTGACAGGTATTTAAGAAACAAACAATTTTAAAGATAAATAAGGGCATCCTAATTATAATTAAAGAGAAAACGTTAATATTAAATCAAAAGTTTATAATTAGAAATGTCATAAACAATAAAGCTATCTAAAACTTAGTAAATTAATAAATGAATGAAAACTTACAACGCACTGCTTGCTCGTCGGTGAAAGAGTTTAAAAGCACTAACATCTCGGGAAGGTTTGGTTCGAAAACTTGTAACACAAACGCTTTTTGAACGGTCCCTTGCTGCTGAATCTTCGGCTCTTTCGCCCCTTAAACGTTGCACAAGCCTCATGTCTAAACAAAGCATTACTTACACAAGTTCTTTACGACCGTATCCATCAATCACCTCAAATTACGGCCTTCGGACAAAGTTTAGACATTTTATCAAATTTTAATACTCGATTTCACAGATTATTAGAAAACTATTGATCTTAAACTTACGGGTTCTTTAAATCAGTTTTTTAAACACCTAAGTTGTGCAAATTGTAATGTTTTATGTTAATTATTTTTATTTGTCATAAACTTACAAATTATTAAGCTGTTAAATTTAAGTACTTGAGTATAGATTTATCGCTTATACTGAAAGTGTCGCTATCTGTTATGGAAAGGTTATCAAACTGGAATGGCTATGGTAGTCTTTATAGGTTACTAATTCTAAAAGTGGGTGACATTTTGTGCCTGATTAAGTTTAACGTTATTAAATTATCCCTTTTTTTATGAACAAAGAATATAAAACTGACATTTTATTTAGCGTTTAGCACTTCATGCTGCTAGGTTAAAAAACAGGCACTGTTTTAGAATTTGTAAAGTAGAAATTAAATTTAATTAAAACGTCGATGCCTTTTAGGCTAAATTTTAGGATTAGTAGCTTTCAAACTTGTTACATAAATATAACGCATACATTCCGTTAGGGAAATTAAATAAATTGCTTTGGCGGTCATTCATATACATACGTTTAAATTAGGTATATTTTACTTACATCCAAAGTTTTTTAATGTGCAATCTTTGAAGGTAGGTAGACCTTAACCACACGTAAACTTCTAAACCTTTCGTTCAGAGGATTTAAGTAAAACTGTTGTTTTAAATGTAAACAAAATACAAATTTAAGCCTTTATGTAGTCATATTAAATTATTCCGGTGTTGTTGGATTTCCAAAATTGTAATTTCGCTCAATATTCTTTTTACGTTCAATTTGATATTTTATGAAGATATAAATTTTAATTATTTATTATAACTTACATTGTCGGCATAGCTAAAATTTCTAATTTTCTAGTTGAACTAAAACAATTATTAGATTATACATCTTATTATCAAGCAAAGTACGGAAATAGTTACCAAGGAAATTTGATATTTAGTGATATAAATAACACAAACGAAATTAAAGTTGAAATTTAACAACCATAATATATAAATTATGGATGTATAACGCCTATCGTTTGTTCACACTACACATTTACGTCGGTTAATAAGTGTGTATCAAGTTATAAACGTGTCTAATAGGGCGAATTTACCTTGAACGTTTGAATAAAAATATTGCCGATTTGATTAGAATAATTCTTTGATGTATCTTTTGGCCGTCTTTTCGACGGAGCGGTATAAAATAAAAACTGATTAACTAAAAGTAAGGGTAATTAAGTATGTATATAAAATAAAAAGAATTAATTAATAAAATTGGTTAGTTGAATGAATTTTGTATTTCACCCAAAACGGTTGTGCATAATACATTTTTTCAATAAAATAAGAAATATTTGATATATAGACGTTATTAACTATTAACTATAACTACAAGCAACGAAAATAAAATTTATCTAAATATATCGTTTATAATTGCAGATTTTACGCACATGCCAGTCAAAAAGTATTAGTTGAAAGTGTTCCTTATTTCTAAATGCTTATTTCATGGTCATTATTGAGAAAACAACGGTTTGCTTAAAATTAAAGCTTCTTACCCTATAAAATTTATTAACCCATACATTCGCAAAAGAATTAAAACCATTACTAATGCAAAATCCAATAAAACCATTAATAAAACAACTGATAAAGCTGACAATAATTACATGACAATACCAACCTTATCGGAACAAATTAACAAAGTACAAAAACCAAATAATATAAAAATAGCTTATAAAAACAACTACACTTTCGGCAATTCTACAGTATAATTTTATATGGTTGTCCATGGTACCTTTTGGATTTACTGCACCAGACTACTAATTGTAAGTGCCGCTTAGCAATCGTAGTGATTAATATGTTGGCATATTATGTGTCAATAACATCTAACGCTGCCATTAAAGTTACGTTTAAACAATTATAAACATCTTAGGATTATTGTTATTTTAGGAGTTCTTCCACAATTTTTGGTCTTTACAGTAAATGGAATTGAAATTGAATTACAATAGTACATCTTAAAATCATTTCTAACTTGTTAATATTATGAGATAGATTTTAAGATTAGTATTAATGCAGTAATGATTATTTTGTGCACTTAACATTGCTTGCTTTTAGTTGTTTTTTTTTAAATGTTCATGAAGATACGAGTTTCAGCAGCGTTCTAATGTAATCTAACTGTGATATATCATGTTTAGCTTAGATTATGAATAATATGGGAAGTTGCAATAATAAATAATGGTAGGCGGCGGATTTTACAATAGAAATTGTTTTAGTAATAAACTGAGGTTGTATTAAAAATACTAAATAAAATTGTACTTCAAGATTCTTTGGAGTTCGCTGGCTTGTTGAAGCCAGATTGTCACATATTTTAGCAACGAGAAGAAAGGAAGACGATAGTTACATATCCATGAGTGAAATAATTTTGTCGGAAAAAGTTCTGATATGTTCAAGGTTAATAACCGCAGGATAAATTAACTTTTCCATTTATTCTCCAAATTTGTTTTATTAATATTAATGGGCTAAAAATGGCAGAAAGCGTAAACGTAATTGTAGTAAATACGAATAATTTATCAAATATAAAAATCTTTAGCCAGGGCGAGGCGTGGGAAATCGTCTCTGAAAAATTAGATCTACTACTGCTACTACTACCAATCATGCCATTCCCTTAACGGGGTAAGCAAAACCCAGTATCAACCCTCCACCTACTCATCCACTGCATGCCCCATGCAACCAACCCCCTCTCACTACCACCACCCTTCACTACAACTCCCACCACTATACAGTATCCACACCATCCTACTATTACCCATTAATCCTACTATTTCTAATATCACCCATTCACTATATTTCTCTATTCCTTTCTGTCCTTACACACCTCTTTTGCTTCTATTAAATTCATAGAACGTTTTTGGCAAGCTTTCCTATTCTTTGCGCTCTTTATTGTCTTTCCTTTTACAATTTCTCCCATGATATTCAGCCACCTCTTTCTCGGACTACCTCATTTAGTTTTCCATTCATACCTGCCTCATATGTTCTCTTTGTTAAGCGTTCATTACTCATTCGTTCCACATGTCCAAACCATTTTAACGTACTTCTTTCGTACAGTTCAGGCTGTGCCTCCTTTACTTGGCACGTATCCATCACCAATTTATTCCTTACTCTGTCACGTCTCGTTTTGCTACATGCAACTCTTAGGTACCTCATACTTACGGCTTTTATTTTACTCATATGCTTCTTCTGACATACCAAAATCTCATTGCCATATAAAACAGTTGGAACAAATACACTATTGTACACACCCTTCTTTGCTTCCATACTTAACAGTTCCTTCTTGGTTACTTACCACATGCTAGCAATTATTCTTCTGCATGCATTCACTCCATTTTCAATTTCACTATCTATTCGCCCATCACTCGCAAACATTCTGCCAAGGCAAGCAAACTTATCCACTTGCTCAATTATATCTCTACCCAACATCAGCTGACATATTTCCTTTTCACCTTTCCTATTGAAAACCATTACCTTCGTTCCACCACTATTGATTTTCAAATCCATTTTTTCACTAATTTCTATAAATGTATTCAACATTCGTTGCATTTGGCTCATACTTTTAGCTACTCGTACTGCATCATCTGTATACGCCAACACTTTTACATATTCGCTGCTTATATTTATGCCACTCATGTCCTCACATGCACTTTTCACGCATTTATCCATAAATATATTAAACAACCAAGGAGACACCACACATCCTTGTCTCATACCTTGCTCAATTTCAAAGTACTCACTAACCGCACCGCTCACTCTCACATACGCTCTACTTCCATCATACATTGCTTTTATTGCATTCAATAGTTCTCCTTTTATAGCATATTCCGCAAGAGTTGCCCATAACTTGCATCTATTCACACCATCATAAGCTTGCTCTAAATCCACAAATGTACAATACATTTCCTCATTAACATGCAAAAACTCCTGAGCTATTTGCTGTATTTAATCCACGCACCCTCGTCCAGGCATGAACCCACACTGTACATCGCATATCTTCCATTCAATATTTATTCGAACTCTGTCCATTATAATTCTACAAACACCTTCTCAGCTAATAAACTTAAAGCTCTATAGTTCTTGCATTCATATCTACCACCTTTGCCTTTGTACACAGGCACGATCATAGCACTCTTCCAGTTCTTTGGCACTCTTTATAATTGAACACAAGCACTAAATAGTTTGCACAACCATGCACCTAGTCGCATACCGCCATACTTTAACATTTCGTTTGTAACTTCATTTACTCCAGCAGCCTTCCCATTTTTAAGCCTTTTTATTGTATTTCGTACTTCTTCTACGCCTATACTCTTATCGTTCGCTTTGATTTTATTTATTCCAGCATTTCCCACATTCACACACTTATCCTAGTATTCCTGTTGCCCTACAGCCCTTTAAAATATTCTTTCCAACGCAATATCACTTTACCTTCACCCCCCAAAACAATTCATTCTCGCTATTACGTATTCCGTTTACTCGATTCCTTACACTCTGCTTTGCATTCCTTACCCAATTCCAAAATAATCTCTTATTACCGTCAAAATCATTCTGCATCGTTACTCCCTCCTTCGCCCTCAGACGCTCTTTATTCTCCTTCACAGCTTCCTTTGCACACTTTTTTTTAGTCCGATACGCTTTCAGTAGATCCATTCTGTTCTTCTTATCTTTGGTTCCAATCATCCTCTTATATATTTCTTTCTTTTCCTTTACTGCATTTTTCAAAGCATCATTCCACTATGCGTTCTTTTTTGACTTTCCAATTGTACTTTCTCCACATACATTAGTTGCACACTCTATCGCGATGCCTTTTAATCTCTTCCATGCACATTCGATACCACCTTTTCCAATTTCATACTTCTGACAACATTCTCTTCTCTACGTTTTGTACGTATTCCTCTCTCACATTCTCCTCCTGCAATCTTTCCACTTTCACTCTAGCCTGTCTTACAACTGCGTTTTTCTTACATACCCACTTTCTACCAAGCCCAATTCTTGACATTACTAGAAAATGATCCATCCCACATTCAGAACCTCTCATCATTCGTGTATTCTTTACCAATTCACGTAACCTCTCATCATAAACGACTAAATCAATAATGTTTCTAGACTCTCTTCTTTGCCACGTATTCAAATGGATAGCCTTATGTTTAAATCAAGTATTCGATACAAACATACCCTTTTCTAAGCATGTCCCAACTAACGCTTCCCCATTCTCATTCGTTCTGGTATCGCCGTAAGGGCCAATTATACGATCACTGTTTTCTCTTTTTACTCCCACACATCCATTCAGATCACCCAGTAAAATCACTCTATCATTCACGTGACATGCATTAAGTACCCCTCTAACTCTTTCCAATAGGTTTCATGTTCATCCTGGTTATCACCATTCACCGGAGCATAACATGCTACGACCACTACTTTCCTAATGCCTATCTTCATTCGAACACAGAGTAGCCAGGGAGACACCAATTCATACTCCCTTACATGCGCTTTAGCAAATTGGGTCAAAATCAATGCCACTCCTTTTTTAACCATACGTCCAGATCCATATTCCAGACCAGAAACCTAGACTTCCTTCAACCATCTCTACCACTTCTGTTTATTTCCACATAGTTTCACTCACATACAGTAGATCTAGCCTTCTCTCTCTCTCTCTTTCTTATTTCACTCAAAATCTCGTGTTCCTTTCCATACATTCCTCTTATGTTCCACGTTCCTACTTTCCATTCCATGTTCTCACGTTTATTCTAAGGTGGGCCAATCTTGTTCAATCTCAGCCGCCCACCATGGCTTTGATTGTCCGAGACTTTGCTTTGGTTTTTTTAGCAATGCTATTAAAGATAGGCCTGGTTGCTAGTCTAGATCGTAATCTATGTCGATATAGCATTCCCTGCTTACGGAATCGACACCATACTGGTCAGCGTTGACGTAAAAATTTGCTCAATATTTAACAGCCAACAAAGTAGAAGAAGAGCGTAAGGTTTAAATTCTAACAACATCCATTAGTGAGGATTCTTACAAAGTTTTAAAAAATCTACGTTACCCGGAAAAAGCGTATGAAAGGTTATATGTGGACTTATGTTCATTGTTACATGATCAATTTAAACGAAAAGTTTCTCTTTTTAGGAAACGAATTACGTTTGATAATATACGACAGGAAAATAAATCAGTAAGTGATTGGTACATAAAAGTGAGAAGAGTAGCTGCCAAATGTGATTTTCGTGGTTCTTTAGTTGAAAGGATAAGAGACAAATTTGTTGTTGGGTTGAAACCAGGACTACTTTTGGGTTGGATATGTGAGGAAAATCCTAATAAACCCACAAAAGATTTATTAGAGGTTTCCCTAGCAAAAGAAGGAGACCTGATTGAATCAAAAGGTGTAGATATAAATAAGGTACATCGTGTTGAAGGTAAAACAGGTTAGCAAAGAAAATTGAACTGGAAGCGTACAAAAAAAACAAAAAATCTACATAAATGCCTAAAAGTCAAAACCACATGATGAGGTGAGTGATAATTCGACACTGTTGTGCTATTGTTACAATAAAGGTAATCATAGTTTTAAAAATTGTAAATATAAATCTTAGATTTGTTTAAAATGTAAAAGGAAAAGTCACATTGCTGTTGCTTGTAAAGCTAAATTTAAAGATAGTCACTTTGTTGAGAATAACCAAGTAAAAGATGAAGTGAAAATGTTAAGTTTAGATATTTTTAATATTGAAGTAAATGACTATGTTAAATCCCTTTCCGCGGAAGTCCTTATAAATGATATACCGCTTGTAATAGAAATTGATACAGGCGCAGGTATATCGTGCTTACCACATAAGTTATTTCAACAATATTTTTCGAAAGTTGAATTAATGTCAACAGAAATCATATTGCATTATTATGACGGACCAATACTAAAGCGTAAAGGCCAAATAAGAGTAAAAATCACTATAAGGGATCGTTCAGAAAATGTTTTGATTATAGTAGAAGGGGCTAGAAGAGCGTTACTAGGCCGAGATATTTTTGCAATATTTGTAGATCAAGGTATTTATTACAAAGGTAAACCGTTAAAAAGTCATAAGGTTGAACTTCATGATATTAATAGGGATACACTAATTGATTTAGCTAAACTTTTTGAAAAATTATAACGAACTTTTCAAAATAGAGTTGAGAAAATATAAAAACGAAAAAATTAAACTAGATATCAACGAAAATACTAAACCGATTTTTGGAAACCACAACCAATACCTTTCGCTTTTAATGAAATAAAGGTAGAATTAGCTAAACTGGAAAACGAAGGTGTAATAAAAAAGATAGAGAATTCAAAGTAGGATACGTCATTAGCGCCTGTTTTAAAGGCAAATGGCAATGAGTATGTACGAATTATAAATTAACAATAAATAAATATTTAAAAGGTTTTAATTACCCTTTACCTGTAATAGAGGATATTTTTACATTATTAAGCGGGGGTGAAAAATACACCAAACTAGACTTTTTAAATGCATATAATAAACTAGACGTTGACTTGGAAACCTCTGAACTTTTAGCTTGGAGTATACCCTACGGGATATTCAAAGTGAAACAGCCAGCGTATGGGACGAAACCGGCGTGTTCGCTATTTCAAAGTAAGGTCGAAAAGGTTTTATTGGGATGCTCCAGTACGGCCAATTATCTTGACAACGTTGTTAACAGGTAAAACTGATAGCGAGCACTTAACAATATTTAAAAACTGTATTTGATAAATTATATAAGACCGGATTCAGATTAGATCAAAAAATTCAAGTTCTTTCAGCCCTCTATTTGTCATTTAGGCCATAAAATTTCTACATAGAAGCCGTTCAAGCACCATTTAAACCTGAAAACGCTATTTAATTACGTGTTTTCATTGGTATGGTGAACTATCATTCAAAATTAATAAAACATTTAGTGGATAAATTAAAGCCTCTTTATAACCTGTTAAAAAAGGAATCCAAATAAATTCATTTGGTCGAAACAATGTCAAACTGCGTTTCAGTTAGCAAAACAATAAATAGCTTCTAAACGTGTGTTAATTCATTTCGATCCTAATACGCCTTTAAGACTGACTTGGGATGCAATTCAAACCATCATTGCAGAAGAATTGTCACATGTCTTACCCAATGGAATCGAGAGACGGATTTGTTTTGTGTCTAGTGTTTTAACGGAGGCTGAGAAAAATTATCAGTTATTCAAAAGCAATCTAGCTATCGCACTGCGCTGTCCAAAAAATGTATCAGTATATAGCGGGGAATAATTTCTAGATCGTTTCTGAGCATAAATCGCTGCAGAAATTCTTTGGTGAATTTAAAACTTTACCAAAGATAGCCGCAGGTCGACTCCAGAGGTGGGTTTTATTCTTGTTAGGGTTCGACTATACTCTCTGGTATATAAATCATTCTAATAATGTAAGGTTGCCGTTTGATAACGTGGATAAGGATAACCAAGGTAAATTTGATTATTTAAATTTTTTAGAAAAGGTGCCAGCAGTTGATTGGGAAAAGTTACGTGCAGAAACACGAAGGCACCCCGAATTAAGTCAAGTATTTAATTTCATAAGACACGGTTTTGCAAATAAATCTAAGAATAAGAAATTACTACCATTTTTAAGGAGGAAAGATGAATTGTACATCAAGAAGAATATTATTATAAGGGGTTATCGAGCGATAGTTCCAGAAAGGTTGCGTGGTCAACTATTAAATGAGCTCCACAGCACGCATGAGGGTATTAGCAAGATGAAGGCTAATGCTAGGTCATATCTTTGGCGGCCGTTGCCAGATCGTGATATCGAAAACGTAGTAAATTCTTACAACACTTGTGTTGCTTTCAAACCTGAACAAAATAAGGCAGTGTTAGCTTCAAATCAAAAAAATTATTCTTTTATGAGCGGGTGCGAGCAGATTTTCTACGCTCAATTAGGGGAAAGGTAATTTTAATCATTATCGATATGTACACAAAATGGCCACAGGCTTATGCGATGAAGAACATTGATGCAGGTTCAACTATTGGAAAATTTAGAGACTACTTTGCTATCTTTGGATTACCAAAAGTTTGTGTCACTGACAATGGAACTCAATTTTGTTCAGTTGAAGTTTCAAACTTCCTTAGCAAAAATGGGGTTAAACACATTATATCTCCACCTTATCACCCATCAACAAATGAGTGTGCGGAAAATGTTGTAAAAACTATAAAAAAAGGTATTTGTAAGGCGTTGCAAGATGAGTCCAATATAGATGTTTCTTTCGAAGCTACTGTAAATAGATTTCATTATCATTATAGAAATTCAATACTGGAGTTACGCCTGTTAGTCTAAATTTAAGCATAGACGTAGAAATCGATTGGATGTATTATTAGAAGATAATCAAACAGTAGATAACAAAATTAAAAATTATGAGGGAAAAAGACGAGAGAAGTTTAAGGAAGGAGAGAAAGTGTGGTGTAGGGACTATAGGAATCCAAATACCTGAGTGTGGGCTGAGGCAGAAATTGAAGAGGTAATTGATGATAGGATATATTTATGTAGAGTACTAAAAGATGATTTAATTTAGAAGAGGCATATTGATCAGATTTTAAAATCAAAGTCAGTAAATTTAAACAGTGAAAATAACGATGAGGCTAACCACTTAGAATCGGATAAGCAATTAGATATTAGTAAGGACAGTGTTGATTGCAGTAAGGAAGTAATGAAGAGGGAAAAACAGATAAATGAGGACCAGGAACAAAAATTAATTTCTACTGAAATAGTAACAAGTCCGGAGATTTTAGACCAAAGGAATCGGACGTAATTAGCCCAGATAAAAATATAATACAAACAACCAGGATAAGTCTAAGGATACTCTTGGTTCCAGGGACTTTCCTGCTGATTTTAGTATTAATAGTAGACCTAAACGCACAATAAAACCTCCGGTGCGTTTAGATTTATAAGTAGTGTACTGTGATATCTCATGTTCAGTTTAGATTATGAATAACATGGGAAGTTGCAATAATAAATAAATAATGACTGGCGGCGGATTTCACAATCTAAATTGTTTTAGTAATAAACTGACATTGTACTAAAAATACTAAATAAAATTGTACTTTAAGTTTGTTTTAAGTTTGCTGGCTTGTCGAGGCCATATTGCCACACTGACCAAATAAAGGAAAGCTTCCCACATTAGAAAAGAAACATAAAAATGTTTTGCAAGGGTGTGGTAGATTTACTTGCATATATGTAGAATATAATGCGGATGTAGAATCATTCATACATATGAAAGAGTAATGGTTCGAAATGGAATTTTCCAAATTAATGTAGTAATGCAATTAAAATTTGTATGTATACCTTTTAGAATTTACAGCAAACAAAATTTAAAATCAAAAACTTGTTAATGGAAGTTTGCCAAAATCTGGAGCAGTTTTGTTGAAGTATACTTTTTAATTAGATTAACCCGAGTTGTGAATTTCTTAATAAATACATCAATAGCTTCTAAAGTCTCAATAAACAACTACACAGTTGTAGATGAATACTTAGTTTTATTCTTAAAAGTAAATAAAGCACATACCGTTAGTATCGTAAAAATAAATTTAAAGAGACCTTACTAGTGTTTATTAATGGAATGTGAATTTACTTTACTGTTAACTTATTTTAATCTACTGTCAGATGTTTTCTATAGTATATTTTGCGGTTAAGGACAATTTATCCTTTAGTAATAAATAACTTTTAATGACTTTATTCAATTTCTATATATACACATTAACCGAAAGTGACATTAAGATTAATTTAGTACAAAATAGGCCTCTCAAAGATACTAAAACTGATAACATTTTTTATTTTTCGTTTGTTGAGGCGAGCTATCGGAGAAAATCTTTGTAGTTAAGCTGCGTTTTATGTGTTCAGTAATTTGAATGGGCGTCGTTCCCAAAATTAATGTAAATAATATTTTAATCATTTGTGAACATTATTTGCATATCTATAATATGTAATAGAAAATCATATATTGTTTCACACCAGATTTTTCGTACTATATCAGTCTACTTGTAAAATATAATGACGCCTTTTGTAAAATTTGCATGTTATTACTAAAGATGTTTAGCAAGTACTATATATTTTTGAAAAGTATAACAAATTTTAACGAACTAAAGAAAAATATACCGAACGTCACATTAAAGGAAATACAAATTGGGTTTGTATTAGAAAAGTCATATCTTTTAGGAAAAATATACACCCACAATTACATTTTGAGTAAAAAATTCTACAAGAATATATCTTCACTTTTTCGGTAAGTCTTCATAAAGGTGAGATACAAAGGTGCGCTGGCAAACTGCAAATTTTCGATTTTACTGTATCGCAGAAACGAAGACGTGAATATTATTTTCAGCATCCTAGCTTTCATCAGCTTTTTATTTCTATATTTTGACTTCTATATGGATTTTGTTTGCAGTTTTTGCTGATTTGAGGTAGTGGGTCAATTATTGAATGTTAGAAAAATAGCATTTATTTAAATACCCAACGTAACAACTACGAAAAGAATACGTTCTTCAAACTATGCTGTCCAATTATTGTGAAATATATAACGCATATTATTAATTCTTGCATACTAAAAAATATATTTCCAGATAATTGGAAATGTGCAATAGTTAGA
>JAHWXV010084772.1:0-10900 GCA_024586415.1 Phrixothrix hirtus
CTGGTGGATTGTAAAATAAATAATTAAATATTTAAAATAAATTAGTGTACATAGTTACTAGTAGAATTTTAGTGAATATAAATAAACATTGTAAAACAATCAGCTAGTTTCGTTACAGTATGATGTAAGTCAGATTTTGTTCAGAATGTATTTCTTCTTCGATCGGAAATATTATATACAGGGTGTTTCCTTAAAAAGAATTACGTTTTATCGATATTTCTAGAACGTGACTGTCAATTGTTTTTTTGTTTCAACCATCGTAATCATGGTAAAATAATACACTAGTTTGCTAATTTGACCGACTTCGTAGCTACATTAATAAGAAAGTTAGCAATAGTGCCGGCTCAAGTTTGAAACCCTAGAGTGTTTAGAACCAAACTATATAGCATTTATATATGTTTTTTTCTAGTTAAATAAATCTTTTAATATGGTAATCCACATTTTTCACAGTTTGTAACCTAATAGAATGAAATAAAATAATTTCCTTCGCCAATCTTACTCAATTATGGATGGAAATTTTTTTTTATGACAGACAGCTTATAATTGTAACGTGTGTGCCGGAAGTTTTAGAATCAACTCTTATCATGACTTTTCTTATCTCTCACATATCTTAAAATTAAAACTTCAAAACAAATAAGCAGCAAATGTACTTTTTATTAGTTGTCACTGCTTATTACAAATTATTACCACAATAAATATCTTTTGTTCCTGTGGGAATAGTTTCAGATTTAATAAATAAGAAATACAAATTTGGTAGTAATTTATAATAATAGTAACAACAAATTAAAATCACATTTGTTGGTTATTTATTTTTTGTTTTAATTTTGATATGTGTGTGAAATAATAAAAGACCTACCTTGTCAAAGTCATGACGAAAGTTGATTCCAAGACTTCTGGGACACATGCTATTTCGCACTTTTTAAGGCATTTTAGATAGGGTTTAGAGAATTCTAAAAACTACAAACCAACACCTAAGATATAAATTAATTATCCAAATGCACATCTTGTTGGTAAAACCATATAATATAAAATTCCTTAGCGAATAACATTAGATACATGAGCCAATCGATATTTAGTGAGCGTAGACATGAAAACATGACCTGTTTGGCATTTTCAAAGTAGTCTCCTTGTAACTCATTAAATTTAATCCAATGATATTCAAGTCTTTTCATTTTTCAGTATAGTAAGATTTATCAAAGTGTTCGAAATGTGCATTTGTTTCATGATTATCTGCTAATTTAACTGACATTTCTTTACACCGAGCCAAGTTTTCAGGTTGGGAAAGGAGGAAAGTCAGATGTGGACAAATTTGGCGAGTAATGTGGATACAGAAGCAGTTGGAAGTGTGGTTCATCTAGTTTTGTTATTGAAGCAACGTGAAGAAGAAGCACTCGTTTGCTATTTAAGTGTGGCATTTTTCATTGTAATGCATTGTGCAGTTGGCATAAAAGGTATGTATGATATTCTCTGTTATCGTTTTACCTTTTTGAGGATAATCGATTAATAGAATCCCACTACACCCAAAAATACCATGGCCATAGTCTCTCCGGCCGAGAGTATTGTCTTCGCCTTTTTGGAGCACTTTCACCAGTCCCAATTTATTGTTTTTATTGTTTCATCATTTCGGGTGTATAATGATGAACTCAGGTTTCATGAATCATTATTATTCGCCGTTAGAAGTCGGTTAGATTATTTTTCAACTTCGCTAAACTGAAAGTTGGAATGTGTACTTCTTCACGTTTACGGTCCAGAGTCAAAAAATGCGGTATCCTTACACATAATTTTTTCATAGTCAATTTATTATGCAAAATCGAAACCATTGATTAATATGAGATATATAAAGTCTTTGCTATTGCTCGGACTTTTATTCGTCGGTCAAGTAACACTGTATCGTGGACTTTTTTAATTATTTCTAAAGTATATATGTCTGTAGGCGTCCATTATGTTTTTCATCAGATACACTGGTCCAACTAGGTTTAAATTCAGCTGTCCAGTTTATGGTTGCAATCGAAGTAGAATCGTCCCCATCTACAGACTCAAGCTCGGCTTTGATTTCATCGTTTGTTTTGTTCCCTGAAAATAAGAACTTAGTCACTAATCGGTACTCAACGTTTTTCCATTTTTCAAGACAGTTCACTTTCTACTCAAATGCATACTCGTGACAAGCATAATTACAATCGAAATTAACGTAAATGTTGACAATTTACAAGGATTGCGAACCTGAAAACATGTCTTTCTATTAGTACTGTCATCTTCTGTTAGTATCACCAAACATTACTCCGACTTTGTAGCACGTAATAAATTGCTTTATAATGATTCTTAAACCTATAATGCAATCCCTTTATTTGAATGCCACAGGTTTAGGAAACGAAAAAAAAATTATCCTCAAGAACATCGTAACAGATTAGACAAATTTCTCAAGGACTACTTAATATTAAACAAAGGCAAACAAACATATGCCATACAATTAAATTGATCAGTACCTACACATAATTTAATAAAAATATACATGTAAGTTTTAAAAATAAGCTGCAAATGGCTAGTCTAAAAGGAAATACGGTAATTTTGGTAGCAATCAATGAAATAATTGTCGCATAAAGTTTGAAAATTAAATGAAAGGTTAAAAGCATGATTTTGATTTAGAAGTGATCAGAAGACGAAGCATTAAAATTGTAGTTATAAATGTTATTCGTTTTTATTTCCCCTAAATGTTCAAGAACACGATAATTGTAGTTTTACAGGTCTGGCCGATATATATTGCGTTTCAGCTGTTACAGCTGACTTGTCCCTGATGTGTATTTTTTATTGCTTGTGAACTAAATGTTCCACTTCAATTCTTAGATGTAATAATCTATTTATTTTTGAATAAAATCCGACCCAATTTTTGCAGAAAATTGACTAGAGTATATGGAAAAGCCACGTAGTGGTTCTCAATAAAAGGAAATGATGAGTTGATAATTCTTCTATAAAGTTTTTGAATAATTTTTAGATTGTTGTCGTTATTCTGGGCAACTTGAAGTCATCCTTATGCATTTACATATACTTCCAAACAAGATATTCCCTTGGAGCGGTTTTTAATTATATATATATTAATTTATACCTTAGAAATTGCTTTTATATTTTTTAGAATTCCATTTAAACCGCATTTTAAAATTCTCTAGAAAGTGCATAACATATTAGAGGTTGTGTTAAAAAAATGCCCATCAGTAAATTCTGAGTAAGGTTGTATGAAGGAAATGCTTTTATTTAATTTGATTAAATAGACGTGTATAGGCACGTGAGTTCTTCTTGTATATTGTAACATTTTGGTTAGGGATATCGCGATCACAGAAAGAAAATAATTTATGATTGTATTTGCTGGGACAGATCGCCATGTGGCAGGGTTCAGTGCGGCGAAAATTGTTCGTGGGCGCAGGCCGTCGCCGGAATATTCCTAGCAGTCGGCAGTACAGAACAGTTATGATACATATTTACAGGATTAGTTCTATTATGATCGCATGAAGTAAGAATTGATCATTCGTTTTCACTAGTCAATGAAGTGTAAATTAGATATCGCGGTGCAAGTTTTGCATTCTTTCTTAATTCGCAAGATAAGGCGTACTCGAATAGATTAATGATGCAACTCTCGCAATGAGGTAGTGATCCATCCACATGACTGTTACATATCGGTGACCGGAAGCCGGGAATTTATTCCGGTCAGGTCGGGGCGATGAATGTGTAACACTTGCATTTAGACATTCCTATCAACTGGAATCCAACTGTCCGAGTTGGACTAAACATTGTTACTCGGTCAACTAAGTTTAGATAGTTAAGGTGTTATCTTATAGATCACATGACGAAGGACTTAAATTCCCGCGTCATTATCCACATGGAATTTAAGGCGTATCGGCGCTGCTAGCGGTGCCGAGCGGTTTTATAGGGATCTGATTCTTCGCAACATAAACCACACAAAAATTTATAAGCGGAAGACGCTATCACCGAGGGCGTCTCGTTACTCGGTCAACGAGAGGGTCTTCGGCGAGCATCGTGGTGCTTAGAATTTTGATTGAAGTACACTACGGAGCCTTCGGTCCAATCTACAGTAAGGTGTTGGTCCATAAATTGCAAAGGCGGACAAAGCGTCCGTACCACACCACGAAAGCGTGTTCAAATTCTACGTTTCAAATGTTGAAACTGAACTGAACTTGTTCTTCCAGAATCGCTTTATTTATACTTATTTCTGACAGCCCTATATCTTTATTCGGTAAACGCGGATTTTGGTTCTATTTTCTTTGGTCTTATGTTATTGTAATTATCATGTATGCTTTCTTATGTTTGATAAGATAATATTTAATGTATTATTTAAAGTTGGCTAATATTGCTCAATACATCGTAACATATAACAATAAGCTAACATTTGTTTTTATAGAATTTGGTAGTTTATTTAATATTTAATTAAATGGAGCTACCACGCATGTGTACTTTTTATATTTGATGTTTACATACTTAGTTAACTTATTAATTGCACTCCACGCACGTTTGATATTTAAAAGTTCTTATGTTGTCATTTTGTGTCTTCACTTATTAATATAAAAATGCATAGAACTGTGACAGTCCTTTTAATCGTATATTTTTGTTATACGTCTACATTCGCGGCTATGGCTACAATGTCATTTAATAAAAAATTTCGAAAAAATAGCTAATGTTGCAAATCTGATAAGCAAAATCGCCATATAGTATATTAACGAATAGAAGGGATCCTCAAGAGTAATGAACCGGTGCAGCGTTGCACACAATTCTGCATAATAAATATCATTTTAGAATGATTTTTACCATTTGGGATCCAAAATTAGACAAACAACGAGCGAAATAGTGTCGCGTAATGCTTCAAAAATTTGAATCCAGCAAATTGAAATTGATAAATTCTATCGTGACAAGTGGATAAACAACATGGATCTATAATCATCATGTTCTCACAAAAATGTAGAGAAGCAAGCTGTGACTGTTTCAAAATGAAGAAACACCGAAATTTGTAAAACAGCTACGGTTATTCTGATAAAAAATGAACGTGATTTTTTTGGTATACATGGTATTATCAAGGGGGTGGCTTTCGATTGTTATAAAACAGTCATTACTCCATAACATATTTAGAAACGATTTTTATAGAAAAACAGCCAAAATAGATCGGTAAATGCCTTATAATAGGTCGAGAAAAAGTTAGAACAACAAGACCGGAAGGGTCGAGTTCTGCTAATTTTCGAGACCTGTTGTACTAAGGCACTAATGATCGTAGGTCGTATACTATTCCTTGCGCTAACGACAACTTTCAAATAGTTACGAAAATTTGATGTCAAACCTTTATTCCGTTTCGTAACAGTACTAGTGCCGTTATGAACCATAACGTACCTGTTATCGTGGCGTTACTACGACAATCACAACAGTTCGGGAAATATGTGTGTGCGCGTGTGCTTGTGAATGTGCGTGTGCGTGTGCGTGTGCGTGTGCGTGTGCGTGTGCGTGTGCGTGTGCGTGTGCGTACGTGTGTGCTCGTGTGCGTGCGTATGCGCGTGTTCGCGAGCGCGGGCTCGAGTTTATGTGTGTGTGCGTGTGTGTGTGTGTGTTTGTGTATGAGTGTGTGTGTGTGTGTGGGTGTGTGTGGATGTGTGTGTGTGGGCGTGTGTGGGCGTGTGTGGGTGTGTGTGGGTGTGTGTGGGTGCGTGAGTACGTGCGTGCGTGCGTGCGTGTGTGCGTGTGTGCGTGCGTGCGTGCGTGCGTGCGTGCATGCGTGCGTGCGTGCGTGCGTGCGTGCGTGCGTGCGTACTTGCGCGCGTGCGTGCGTGCGTCCGTCCGTGCGTGCGTGCGTGCGTGCATGTGTGTGTGTATGAATACAATAACTCGAAAACCAGAAGTCCTAGAAGAACAAAATCCGAGTTTGTATCTGTCGTTGCACGCGACTGCAAAAATTTCACTAACATCGGATAATCAGAAGTACCACTTTACTCTTGTCGTTTTTTGATTTTTTGAGCTTTTTTCGAAATCGGCTGTACGATTTTTTTTGAATTTACTATATTTCTTAGACATTGAATACCCTTTCATATAATGTAGGCGGGTTTTTGAAAACATTTTCCTTAAATCGGATAACCCGAAGTGCCTTCACCGTTAAGTCTGAATGAAATAACTTTGAAACTATAAACGGTAGTTAAATCAAAATTAATATTTGAGGTTACAATTGCATTGTTGTGCTAAACTAAGAATGTGGTTAAAATCGAATAACCGGAAGTACCACTTTATTTCTGTTGTTTTTAGAAATTTTCTGAATTCTTCGTTTTTTTTGAAATCGGCTATAAGAATTTTTTTTAAACTTAGTATATTTCTTAGCTACTTAATGTAGTTTTATATTAACTAAGAAGTTTCTCTAATAAATTTTTAAAAATCGAGTAACTGGAAGTACTTGGAATATTAGCTGCGAACAACATCTCTCAAAAAGTAATCATCATATGAAAATCAAAAATTTTATTTAAGTTTTATATTTTACGTACATGAGACAGCAAGAATTGAATTAAAATCGAATGACTGGAAGTGCCACTTTATTCTTTCGATTTTTAAATTTTTTGCGATTTCCTCGAAAAAGTTTTTAACATTTTTTTTGAAACTTACTATGGTTCTAATGTTTTTGACATTCTTAAAAGTTTTCCTGAAAAAATGCATTGAAGCGAGTCATCAGAGACAATCTGTGGAGTTAAATAGGGTTTTGCGTGTCCAGTAACTTGGATGGGTGACCGTTACAATTATCGTTCGCAAAGTATATCTAATAATATTTTAATCATTTGTGGACATTTGGATATTTGTATATCTATGTACGTAAGAGAAAGTCGTGTGTTGTCTCATACCAGATTTTGACACTTTTAATTCTTGTCAGGGGTGGCCTTCACCCTCGCAGTAAGAATATTTAAAAGTTTATTTCATTAAAATCGGCGTATTTCTTCTGTTAAACGCTCAATGTGGTTCAAAACAGGTCCAACTTTATGGATGATTTTTACCCTTTAAACTGAGTTGCGATAGAGAAAAAAGTGAATATCTTATATTTTAGTTGTCTACAAGATATCTAAATTGCATCAAAATTGGCGGTGGACACTTGAGGATGTTTCCTTGCTAGTTTAATTGGTTATTCAGATAAGTGATTTTTGTTAATGCCCATTAAATTAATTAGGTCCATAGCAAAGTGTCGTATTAAATTCAATATTTCGTATAATATTAAATATTATTTTAAATTAAATTGCAGTTTTGATGAAGTTTGAAAATTATTTATATGATGTTCAGCCTAATTACTCCATTTTGGGCTCCAAAGTCTGACGATTTATAAAATTCATTTAAAATCGTTACAAATGTAGATCTTGAAATGTAACTAGGAGAATTTAAAAATATTTAGAACGTAGTGTTATAATAATTTAAATAATTATATAATCTTGTTACAGGAATCAGAGGCTCCTAAAACAAACAATGGAATACACTATAGGCTACAACTACTATATGCTAATGGTAAGTTCTAAGACACTTTCTAAGGAGAAAACCAACCTATTAGAGTTTCTGTGCCACTTTTGGTTGCTGATAACTAAGCGGTAGTCATCTCTAAGTCCCTAAAGTCCAAACTAAGAAAACCACATACCACAACATAAATAACTCTTTAACCCGCAAAGCCACGGTAGCCTCTAGAGCATCTTAGCGGATCACCCTCTGAAACTTTTCATCATTTGAGCATGTATATGCATCAAATGTATAAAGAAAAATTAGATTTGTTAAGAAAGTTTGAATGTTCGTAAATTTAATCTAATTCAAAATCATTGACCATAGTAAAATAATTTAATGGATAATTTATTCCCTGCTTTATCAGGTATCAATTAATTCTAAGAATGTGCCGCCTTATTCCCTTATAGATTTTAGTAGAAAAACTACATTTACACTTCGGCAAAGAAAGCCGTATTACGTATAAGGATCTGAATACAGAACAAGTACGTCCGATGAATAGCAAATAATGGTTAGTCTGGGCTTTTAATTGGGTGTATAATTAATTTAATTAGTCAATCAAATCAGCTAAAATTGGATAACACTACGTAATACTTTTTTAAAGTTACTTTTGAAGTAAAACTATAAACCGCTTTAAATTTTAATTTTATTTATAGTTTTTATCACATGTAATGATTTGCGCCAGATATTTAAATGTGTATTCCAAACCTCCTTCGGCTAAAATAAAAGCTGTTGATCATAAATTAATGTAGACAAACTTTGGCCCCTTTAAATCAACTACTGAATGTAAATTAAAATAATGCTTAAAATTAGGCGAATAACTAATTTCTTTTTAACCCTAAACAGCGTTTAATTACATGAAAAGTTTGATTATATGTTGACGTATTTGTATAATTAATTACCTTATTAAATGCACTAATATTTATTAAGGCCGTGGAAAGTAAATAATTCAAATTTATCTATTTTGCCAATATATTATAACAAAACTTAAATTTAGGTAATTTTGAATTTTTAAATTACCAGCTTAGAAATAATTTGATCAAATATGTTTATAGAAAGTAATAACTATTTTATTCTAACAGATAGTACCAGATTCTTAAACTTATTCATATAATTATCATAAAATATGGATTTATGAGGTATAAAATAACTGAGTCTATAAAGTTAAATGCGTCAATTTATATGTTGTAAAAGTTGTTAAAATGTAAACACACTAGAAGTAACTCAAGAGATTTCGGTAAAATATACAAAGCGGGTAACATGTAGTGAACTGGCGTTGTATCTCATTTGCCATAGCACACCTCACTCAGCGGCCTCCCCGAGGAACACTCTTCCACTCCTTATTTGTAATAAAATAACTCCGCAAATGCTCTCCTAGGACTGGAAAGATGGCGAACCCTAAGGCTTTACCACCGCCCGAGTCTTTGTTCTCGCGCTATCGCAGCCACCCCCGCACGGCCTTCTTATCAAAGCTTGCTGTGCTCGTAGCCGACTCTATTAATATCGAAATAGTTTGACGTGTCGTAAACTTCAATATTATCATTTTAATGATTTAAAAGTTCGTTGCACGCCTACGTCAATATAAGAGAGTTGACAAATTCTAAATAGTTAAACTGTTTACAATTTGTCAGTATATAGTTAATCAAACAATCGAAATTATAAAATTATTAGGATAGTAACTCAGCCCTTTACATAAGGTTTTCTTTTTTTCAGGTGTACGACAAGAACAAGATATTTATGTTAGATTGATCGACTCTGTTACCAAACAAGTAAGTATAAAGGCTATATTATTTTCAGACTAGTTTTATATAAAGATAGACATTTATTCTACTTATAAAATAAATTACAGTCTATGACATAATAGCGAACTTTAGTTTAGTTAAATAAAACAAAATGTGTCTTTAATTAGATTTTGACTAGAAAAATCAAAAAACGATAAACAGAATTTAACCTCATAGAACAAAACACGTTTAGAAATGCAATAAATTGAATTCTAATAATCTAAAGTTATCTAGGAGGAATAGATTCCAAAACGAAGGCGCTTTTTTCAAAGATGTTTATATTTTTAAACTGTAAACATTTCATAGATTACTTCATCCAATCGTTTATCACTTGTTTGGCAAAACCTTACAAACAATTAAATGTTACTCTTTCTGAAAAACGAAAAAGTATTATAGTATTTTAATTAGGAATCTGGCGCTAATTTTATCAATAAGAAGTGCATTACGACGATTTCTAGAGATTTCCACGATTTAGAATTAATTTTACTAACTCCTTACATTTATAATTATGCCTATATTTTCGTGGAGAGAATTTTTCATGATTACAATATAACATAATTAAAAAGTGGATAACTTTTAGATCAAATAGAAAAAGCTGCCAAAGTAGTTCTAATGTTGTACTACATTATGGTAAAGGTAAAACCTGTAAATACAACTTATTTAAAAAGGAAGTTTGGTATATGAAAACCTTTTGTAAGCTGTATATGCAAAGTAAATCTTACTTACTGGAGCCTATATATGTCCAAAGAAATCAATTTTCAAAATTATTGATCAGTAGCATGAAATTAAATCTACAATCTAATTAAAGTTAAAATTTATTCGCAGTCTAATTTGCTATTCATACAATACTTGAAAATTTGGTTATCCTCTCTTCAAATAATTTTCCGATATCAGAATTAGTTCGCTATGTTAACAATTGATTTGTCACTGTAGAAAATATTGCTTAAGTTATACCTATCAAATTTAAAAGCTTTAGGTAATGCGTTTTGAATGTACCGGTAATGAAATTATTTATTAGCAAAATTGGCCTATTAATAGTGTAATATCTTAATAAGAACGTTCGATGTTTAAAGGAAATATTGACTTTACTGTGAAGGGAGCTCCGTAGCGCACCAAAAGACTGATATTTATCTATTTCCAATTTGAAAATATTAACCATCTCGTTAATGAAAGAACCATAACATTTTTAAAAAAACGTCTGCCATATTAAAAACGTACTTGGTCTAAACAATATATAACTGTGCGCTTTAAAATTGTTTTTCACAAAGTGTAATCAAAATAATGTTATTTTGACAATCATTTCATTTAACCCTGTCCTGATAGCCCTTTCGACCGATGTATACCAACAAGAGCTGTTTAACTCGACAGACCTTCCGCGGTGTAGTTATTGTCGACGAAACGATTGCGGATATTTTCTTTTAAATCAGCCATATTGGAAAATAACTACATACAAAAAGTTTGTCACTGTATATACTGAAGTATAGAAATGTAACTATTCTAAAAGGAAAGAGCATAATTTAAAAACAATTTTGAACACTGAGAATCGAACTCGGGTTTCTAGATTAGTACTCTAGCATGACTGCCACCACACTATCGCTTCGACAGACGGAATTTAC